>JASZXU010000249.1:0-28326 GCA_035521515.1 Phenoliferia sp. Uapishka_3 | reverse complement strand
GGGTTTGAGGTCGTCAGTAACGGAGAGAGGAGAGGGTCAATTGCTGGTGACTCGATTTGTACGGTCGAAGAAAAGGATACGTTGTTGGGTTGATGAGAAGGCGATGGGGTTTTTTTTTTTGGCGGGGGATGTTATGTAAGATTGTTTTGTTAACCTCTGTCAGATCCGTTGCTGCGCGAGTTGGACCATCAGGGAGAGTGGTTGAGAGAAAGCTCTTGTGAGGGTCGATGCAACGTCAAAGTTCGAATATGGCGAGACCTTTGCTTGACTTTCTGACTGTGTGAGTTGTGCGCTTTTCGCAGCTCTGTTTTGTTGAAGAATCCACGGTGCTCACCAAGTGTCAAGCTCCTCCTAGAAATTCCGGACATTGCAAGTCGAGCATCTTATCGAAACGCCCGATAGCGGGCCTACTCGTCAAATGCCTTTCACAAAAAAGCGATGGATTCTCGAGTATTCGTTTCCTGCCGTAAGTTGTGCGGAACCCAAACAATAATTGACCGCTGAGGATCGGGCAGACGGATTACGAGATACTGTCCAGCGCATTGATTTCCTATCACTCAGATACGCATTAAATCTTGCGCAACCAGACCAAGGACGGGGGTCATTGGAAGAGGAACCTGGAGAGATTGCATTTGCGTCGGGCGGGAAAGCAGAGGGTGTGAGGTCATTTCGTCGGGAGTAGGCGATTGCAGGGAGGACGTGGTAGCCAAAGTTTGACGGCGATTCTGATTTTGATTGCGGGGAGCGACTGTAAGGCACGCATCCCACCATCCACAATTCTGCACCCTGCACCACCTTCAGCTATGTTTCCATCCTCACGCTTTCATTCCATCGGCTCAGAACCCACGATCCCCAAGCCACTCCTTCGTCTCCTTCGACCAGTCTCCCCTTAAGATAACCTGCCTCGCTGCTGGCTTGGTATACGCCTGTACTGACGGCATAGCCTCCGCCAAATCTCTCCGTAATGCCTACTCAAGCTCAAAAGTATCAGTCCAGCCCCGAGCTGTGTCCATGTAACAGGTAGGCCGCACCTCTACATCTCCATCAATTTTCCGAACGATGGTTGATAAGCGCTGTCCGCCAGACTTGACGTCGACGTAGACCGGAAGGAAGCCAGACGGTGTCCTCTTGAGGGAGTATGGGAGGAGAGTTGGCTGCTCTTCTGGAGGTGGAAGGGTCGAAGTGGATGGTGTAGGTGTGGAAGGGCTAGGTGTGGGTGCGGCTGAAAGGGTGCGGAAGGAGATGGAAGGGGCCAGTGGGCGCAAGGAAGTGGATAATCGCTGGAGGAGCATTTTGTGATGGAGGGAAGGGCGATAGTGTCCAGGGAGAGAGGCGCCGGGAGGTTTCGCCCCGAGCGGCGTAGTGCGAAACTCGCCCCCCGTGCCTTGGTGCCACAACCAAGCTCGGAAAACGAGGGAGCCTGCTGGCCACCAGATCTCTCAGTAATGAGTTTCGATGATATTGGGTCCACTCCAGATATCGCAGCCTGATCTAAAGTTTCAAAACCAAGGTGACGAGAAAAGTTTCCAGGTGGCGTTGGCGTCCGCGGCAACGTTGCTTCGCTTCCAAGTCGCTTCTCGATCTCGCTCGAGGATTTGTTTCCTGCCGTAAGTTGTGCGGAACCCGAACAATAATTGACCGCTGAGGATCGGGTAGACGGATCACAACATACTGTCCAGCGCATTGATTTCCTATCACTCAGATATGCATTGAAAACTTGCCATTGGCATTCACAATCACCACGAAACGTTGACCCGAAACTACGCTATGTACAATCCAGCCGACGCCACAACCAGGCATCTAAGTCAAGGTGTTAGCTAACGAAGAGTAGCAAACTTGTTATTTATACCGCACAAGCATCCCTCTACAGCTTATTGACAGCAGCCGTGAACCACCTTTTCCTCCTCCTGGTTGGCGTCACCGACCATGTCACAAGACCCAAAATGAACAGCACAGTTTCCAGCGAGACAAAAGGATGGGGTATGATTTCCTTTTTGATGAAAGTGGCGGATCCTTTCGATGTGAGGTCAAACGCTGTCACCGTCACGCCGTATGCGTAGTTCGCGACTTGGTGGACGAAGCCAACGTTGTTATTGGAGTCTTGCTTGTTACAGACACTGGTGATTCCTTTATAAGATAGAATCTATGATCAGTCTCCGACTAGATCAAGACGTTTGAGATCAAGCTATAGGCTCACCATCGTACAGAGAGGTTGCGACACCATCTTGATCCGTGAGCGTCGTGTCCTCTTTCACGCATTGTAGACATTGTACGAGGTCCACACAGTCTTCGTCAGCAAAAACCTATGCGAGATGTAATCAGCCTCCTCTCAGAATAGAACAGGATCCAGCAGAAGAACAAACTGACTGTTGGGGCGGACGTCGGCGTACCTCGGCACACTGGCTCACAAGCGCTGGAGATGAGATCCGCAAAAGAGGTCCATGTGGAATTGGGCAAGCTGAAGGAATCAGATGACAACTCTCCTGCCGGAGGTGGGACCAGAACTTCGGGCTTGGTCGCCCGGGTTTGGAATATTCCTGGGAGGGCGGAGACTGTGACGTTTGGGTCAGCGTGAGCAAGGGGGTTCAGTGCGGGTCGGAAGGCATACCGTAGGTCACTAGTAGTACAGCCGCGAAGATGATTGAATGTGGCACCATAGCTCCAGGGGCACAAGGTGGAAAAAGGGCGGAATTGGAGGATAAGAAAGGACGTAAGCGAACCGCTCAAGATACATCGTCGGTCCCATGTATATCTCTCTTTTGTTCCAAATCCTCTTCTCCCCCTTGCGGCTTTTGGACTCATTCGCATCTGCCCCTCTTAGGAGGGGAAAGAACTTAAAGTGTTGTCAAGGGGGCTAACATTTGCTGATCATCTGCCATTTTGCTGCCTTGCGTGCCTTGCTTGCCTCTCTGTCACTTTGATAAGAGGCACTGAAAGGGGATCGAAGGACGCTTCATGAGAGAAACACCTCCCTCTTCGCATAAAGAGACGGAAGGATTGTTTCTGGGCGCGCGCTGCCTCCATATAAACTTGAAAACCCTCCTCTTTTCCCATCAGCACTTCTTCTCCAGCGACTATGTCTTTCTCAGCATGATCATCGATAGTGAGCGATGTAAGTCTATACCTTCGTTTAATAGGAAAGGCAAAGGGGAATTTCGCTTGTTCTGGCGAGCGTGCGAAGCAGACAGATGGAAAATTTTCACCCTCGCAGTTTTAGATCAGCAGCAAGGAGTCGTTGATCACTCGAACAGATATATTGAAAAGCGTACGGCCCCTAAGTTAGTCAAAGAGAGGCCAACGGATTAAAACGCTTGACTAGCTAGAAGATGAGATAACCGATCAAAGTAAAGGATACGTTGTTGGGTTGAACAGAAGTGATGTTTTTTTTCTCGCGGGCTGTTAGGTAACATTTTTCTGTTGACCTCTAATTGGATCTGTTGCGCGAGCTGGACCATCGGCCAATCTGGGAAACCGCTCGGCCATGTTGTTTGAGAAGGGCGTGTACGGAGTTCGAGGTGGGATGGTGCTGCTCGGGCCGCCAACGCCAATGTAAAAATGTCAAAGATTCGTAACGTGCAGGAGCGTTCAGGTATAGACATGTCGGCGATGTGCTAGAATGGGACTATGAGCGTTATGTAAGCACGAGCCAACGGTTACCATCTCCGAACATCTTACAATCCCCTTCCTTGCCCTTCTTCCCAATCCTGCGATTCCCCCTCTTCTTGGGAATCTCGCCCAATTCCCTAGGAATTTCGGGCCGGCATTAGATCTTCCCTCCACCGTCTCATTTCAAGCCTTTCCTTGTTTTATTTGTGACTTACTCAAACTACTTGCCCACGCTGCTACAGTGGCGTCGTCGGTCGAGGAGCCGAAAAACAACTCAATCAAATCGCTTTGAGTCAGTCAGACGACTTAAGAGTTGCACAGCGGCTGAAGTCCTTCGGATTTTACAAAGGAAAGGGATAGAAGGCTACAGGTGCTACACTCGATGCAAAAACAGTCTACTGAAAGTCGGTCTATCAGAAGCGACCAAAAACAGAAAAGGATGGGAACAGCTCTGGCAAGGGTGGAGTGGGATGAAGAAACCGAGGGTCGGGATTGTTAATCTCCTTCCCTCTCGTGTACGCCTACTTGCTCTTGTTGTTCTTCCTGATGATCGGCAACACGACTTCGAAAACAACAATAATCGCCACCACAACCTGATTGCAACGAAGCATTGGTCAGCTGATCGAAGAGAAAACCACGTCAAGTCGAACTCCTTACCAAAATCACCATGAAGACGCCGAAGCACCACCACCTCATTTTCCTAGCGCTCCGCGCACTCACAACCGCCTTCTTCGTGTCCACCAGTCCCTTCTCAACATCCTTCTGAACAGTCGCGGCGGTCTGTTCTATCGCAATAATCTGAACGTCTTGAGCCTCGACAAGGTTGGCCATATCGTTGAAAATTTGAGCCAATTCGATGAGTGTCTGCTCGATCCTGCTGAGCTCTGCTGCCCGCGACTCGGCTTCGCGCAACGCTCCTCGCGCGGCGTAGGATCGTTGACCGTTTGACTGAAGCAGCTGGCGGTGGAAGAAATGAGCTCGTGTACAAGTCAATATTTTGATTGAAAACGAACAGCTTGAGAGAAAAGATTTGCACCGCCCTCAGCTTGGCGCACAACATCAGTAATCTCTCCAGAGTTCAGATTCGGGTTCAGGATCTTGACTTGTCGCTCCATGCGTGTTCGATTTTTCGCTCGCGACTCTCGCTCAACCTCAGCATAACGTTGAATCGAGCCCTTGAAGCGTTCTTTCAACGCCACGACTTGAACTTCCCGGACGTCGACATCAGCGGGAGTGAGGTTGTATTGGGATTGTTCAACCGCTATCAGCGCTCTGAGGTTGGCGTTTCCTTGCTCGAGCTCCGTGATGCGGCCTTTGATAGAGGTGAAGGAGGCACGGGTGGTGGCGGTCGTTTCCGTAAGAGCTTGCGTGAGGGCGACAGCCTGGGGATCGTCGGAAGAGGGCATGGAAAGGATCCTGAGGTGGAGATCTATCGAGTCGGTCATTAGCACATGAAGCTTTCTGACACAACGTTGGACTGAAATCGCAAACCTTGAATTTTCTGGATGACACCTGCAGCCTCGCGTAATGCTGTTTGAAGGTCCGATACCTATAGACCAAAAACAGTAGTAAGCAAAGCCACCAAATGATCAGGAAGAACACTCCGACCTCTTCAAAAAACTCGCCCATTTCCTCACGTGGAACATCTCCCATTCTGATGGTTGGTCGGCCTTTGTGATCGCTGCCGTCCTGTTGCCCGCGACCTGGCCCTGGACGCTGCTGCATCTCGAACTCTCCACCCCTGGGCGCAACCAAATTCACCGTGCTTCCCTTCTCACTGTAACCATACACTTCGCGGCTTTCCTCGGAGTAAATCGTGGGCACCGGACCGTGTGGTTGCGAGTACCCTTGCCCGTGAGGCGGTGCGCCGCTTGTCTCGCGCGGACGATAGTCCTCAAGCGAGACCCTTTGGCCCCCCGATATGCTTCGCTGACGAGTGACGCGAGGTGGGGCTGGGGCGTATTGAGACCTTGCACCAGATGGCGGGGCTCCTCCTCCAAAACTGTTCGGATCAAAGTCCCGCGGAGGCTCGCGTTCCTGGTACGCAGACCCATCTCGCCCTTCCACATTCCGAGCGACACGATAGTCTGGGCGATGCTGGTCGGAAGGAGGGAGTGGGGGAGCCATAGATGGCCGTCGACCGTTGGGTCGAGGCCCTCCCGTCGGAAGCCCTCGCGGCTGGGAGGAAGAGCGACGTCGAGAAGGAGAAGCATAATCATCCGTAGGCCGACGATCACGAGGTTGCTCGTTTGACCACGAGCGCTGAATTGGCTGGCTCATAGAGTAAGGGTCGTTCATCGCAAATGGGGGTGGACGTCCAACTCCGTAATCGTCCCGCTGCTGCATTGGTGGAGGTTCTCGCTCCTCATACCCACGTTGTTGCATAGGTTGAGAATCATGGTCGTATGGTGACGGTCCGTTGGCAGTCCGTAGACTCTGCTGTGCCTGCGGGAACAAGGGGGTCAGCCTAACGACCATGAGATCTTGATAGGATCGACCCTTGGCGCTTTACCCTGATCTGCGCTAATCTGTCGCGAGAACCCATCCTGAATGGAAAGGTCGAAGCAGAGCAAAACTACGCTCTCTGGGACACGAAGAGAAACCGACGTTGGAAGGGTGAAGGAAGAGCTACCTCCGCTACTTGGAAACGCGGAAGCCTGTTGCCAGATCCGGAGACGGCGGCGCTCAGCGGTGATCCATGTCTCGAGGGCAAACTCGAGGAAAAAGGAAGAGAAAAAATCTTGATCACTAAAAGAATTGCAGCCAATTCAATCATAAACAGAACACTACTGGAGTTGTCCAACTGGAGGAGAAGGAGGGGTAGACTAAAAAACGAAGGTCATACAATAAAAAACAAGGCTTCTAGACATTCATTCGAGGAAAGGGTTGAGCACAAGAGATACTGCAATGAGGGAGAGCAGACAGGCAGCAAAGCACATCGTGGCCGAGAGTCCTGGGGTATAATAGCGGAGAGGATCCGAGTGATGCAAGGGTATTGTTGTTGATGCCGGGACGTTGGGGGGATACGATCAAATTTTGAGTCGACGAGGGCGAATCTTATTCAGGGTTCAGGGTTCGGCCTGTACGACGAGAGCTGCTGGACTGTCACTGGTGTCCAACTGTTGTGCGCCAGGCTCTCCAATTGTCGCTTCCTCGCCGTCCTCGAGTCGGAAGCCAAGTCTCGGCGTCCCCTTCAACCGCCCTAGTCGAGTCGTCGGCGTATTGCTGACTACCTCCCTATGTGGAAGAGGCGCCCGACCTGCCGCAACGTACCCGTCTTCACGAACGATAGGACTTCCGTATTGCCTCGCCCCACCCCAGTATGAAGTGACGAGCTCCACCTCGCCTGTCCCCTGCCAAGTGGGGACTCTCGAGACCTGAACTCCCCTTGCATCGTCTTCCAAAGCTTGAGACACGGCATGTGGTGGCGCGAAAGCTGGCGCCGGAACTCCTTCGTCCCAAATCTTGCTGCGGCCAATGAAGTGAAGCGCTGTCTCCATGAACCACTCATTCCGTTTCAGGAAGTGTACAACGATCGTCCCACCGTGAGGGCGGTTGAGGGACCGCTGCTGCTGCAGAGTAAGCGTCGTGGGGTCGTAACGCAAGGACGGCGGAGGTAGGAATCGGTCGGCAGTCGACGGTGGCAGGATGTAGTTGTGAGCGGGGAGGCGAATTTGACCTGTTGGGGTATTCACTGGCGGAGATTCTTCTTCGGTCGGTGTCGATGCCGCAGATGTTTTCGTTGACAGAGTTGATGGTAGAGAGGAGTTGCGTACAGAAGACGGCTCTTGCACATCCTTCGACGAAGAGGAGTTCAAGGCGAGCGAAGAAGATGAATTGGTGATCGTGGCTTTTGATGATGAAGAGGCGGAAAGTAGGGAGACAGAGGTCAAGAAGTCGGAGGCATCACGTGGGGGCGGAGCGACGGCGTTATACACACCGAAGTCTTCCTCATCATCTTCTACGTCCTCACTTCTCTTCTGTACCACAGCAACATCTGCTGGGTCTCGGAAGAGGTCCTTCCCGAATTTTGTCGTTCTCGCGCTGGGTGGTTTGATAGACTTGTCCGGAAGTCCAGGGATAACGCCAATTGACGAGGAGTCGGGCGCCCGCGACACCGACCCAGGTTGAATGAGCCTCTCGTCGTTGGCTTGAAAGACGACAGCGTCCCACCGCACCGCTTCGACTCCTTTGCCGCCGTCGGCTCGCCAACCCTGCTCAGCCCAGCGTCCGCCGCCTTCTACGAGCGCCTCGACCTCCTCTTCTACCGAGAGGCCTGCAGCCGGAGAGCTGTATTCTGTCTTCCACTTAGTGACAGTGCTGTAGCTCTCGCTCAGGTCTCCCCCGCGCCTCAATCGCTCTTCCTCGGGAATCCCGCGACGTCCTTCCAAGCGAATGCGCTCGACCTCGTCCGGATGGGTGAAGCCTCTGGCGTAGGTGGTTCCGGACTTGGGGTGATCGTATATCCAACAACGCTCTGCGATCCAGTTGATAGAAGAGTAGTTCGGATGGATGCGCATCCACTTTGCAACGCGCTTGTCTTCGGCTCCAGTAGTGTAGGCCAGAATGGGCTCGTAAGTAGCGACGTAGTCGACGAGGTCGGCGGAAAGGGCGTAAGCTTCTCCAGCCATGAAAAGCTGTCGAACGAGGTCTAAAGAGGGAGCAGATGTCAGTCATCGTTTGTAAAAGCACTAGCCCGAATGGAAGGTTCATCGACATACATCCCCAATAGGTCTTCTCGCGAGGGGTGACTCGAAGGTTACGCTCGAGCTCATCAAGACGAATAAAAGAGTCGTGATCGGCCTTAACGACGTAGTCTGCGCGCTTGAAGCCAACCCCGACCTCATCGCTGCCTTTCCGACGATAGTTGATGGGCACTGTTGCGTTCTGCTGAGCCCAAGTAAAGTAGGCGTGCGTTTTCCCTCGGTTCATATTTTCTTGTAAATCGAGTACGACGATATCATTGTAGAGCTCCATCTCGTACGCTATCCGGCGGGCGTAGCGCTTCTCAGGTCGACCCAGGATGAACTTGACCTGAACATTGTGCGCTGGCCGTCCAGTGACCGGATCGATAGGCTTCGTGTGTGCAACATAAGTCGTTCGGATGAGCTGGCGACGTTCGAAGGCAGCGTCGACCGAGAAGACGCCTACGAAAACATCGACGGGGGCTAGAGAGTCGGCCAGAGCGTGGGGAAAGGGGCGCTGCTCCTGACAAAACTTGCGCCAGTCGAGGGGCTGTTTGTCGGTGCTGAGTACGTGGACCAGGAAAGTTGTGACTGTGGCGGCAAAGCAGCCGAGGAGGAAGAGGGAAAAGAGGATTGTGAGGGGTTGGGTCGGTACCCATGGCTGACGGAGGAGGGCGGCGCCGAACGTCGCAAGACACGACCGATGGCGACCAGACTTGGACGTCGAGGGTGGAAGGAGAGTGCCTGGTTCGGCATCAGAACTTGCCCGCTTCCGACGCTCTGCCCTACTCTTCCACCACCCCGCATTCTTGCGCTTTTGTTGGAGCACGGGAGATGTATTTGGCGCGAGGGTGCCGTTCAACTTGCGGAGCAGAGCCGAGGTCTGGTAGTGATGCGAGTGATTATCTGTACAAGGAAGTAGACGTCTGGTCAGAAGCCGAGGCGTCGCGCTGTCAACCTGGCACAAACGGCGGCTCACAATCTGCGCCATAGGTCTCCTTGTCGAACCCGAGGGTCGGTGTCGTTGTTCCCGACCCGTTCCTACTCCGATTGCGCGAGACGGACCGGTAAGCCAATGGCTCTGTCCGGTACGCCCACTGGTCGTCCTGAGGCAGCGGAGGACTACCTCCCCTACTGCTCACGCGTGACGAATAGCTCCCTTCGTCGCCGCTGAAGTGGGAGTAGTGACTCCTTGAAGTCGGCGGATTGCCGTTTCCTTCGCCTGCGGAATCATACGAGTCCGAAGTGGAGGAAGTGCAGCCAGACTCGCGGTCCTGGTCTTCACAGGAGGGGCGTGCTGCGGGGAGGGCCGAGTCGTCGAAGAAGTCGAGAACGGTGGAAGGTGGCGGTTGGGGATCGTTAGTGGAAGAGCGAGGTGAATATGAGGAGGATGGAGGCGAGTGCGAGTCTGAATTGGATGAGGATGCGTCTGAAGGTGTGGCGTGAAGGTCGAGGAGCCTGGGATTGTAATGCGACATGGCGCCCAATTGCTACTCGCGTTCGCCTTGCCACTTGTGTCTGCTTATGTGGGTGTACTCGAGTTGTTGTAATGAGGTTGTTGCGTGCAAGTTGGGCGTCAGCGAGTGGGAGCGAGTGTTGATACTTCAAACTCCAAAGCCAAGGCCCGGTGTCGACTTCGTCCGCAGCAGAAGCAATGAGGCGTTTCCGCTCGCGTTTCACAGAGACTTTTTTTTGGTTGTACTATCAAGGATCAAGGATCAATAAGCGTACAGAATAGCCACTGCCCGTGAACTACGTTACAGGAAAGGCGGCAAGCGGCACCGAGAGATGACCCAAGAAGGAGTCGCCCCTATCATATAGCGCTTGTAGACCTTCACTTCAGCGGTCGTCTTGACCGCCTTTCGCCCGCAATCAGAAGTCAGATTCGTCGAACTTCCCCATCTCCACATATCCGGAAATGACCACTCGCTCGCCTTTTCGACTCAGTTCGACTCTCGCAGGCCACGCGGCCGACGTGCGCTCGATCGCTTCCTCCCCTGCCGGACCAGTTCTCTTTTCCTCATCTCGCGATGGAACTGCTCGAAGTTGGTACCAAGGTGGAATGCAAGAGGATGGAAAGGCAGGGGGACTTTGGTCAGAGGGTGTCGCTTTCACTGGGCAACATGACGGCTTCGTCAACGCGGTAGAATGGATCAAAGGGGACGGTCAAGGTGAGCCTCGCGCTGGCTTCATCATAAGTAGCATTGGTGCTCAGTACTTGGCCGTTTGGCTCACGAGTGGGAAAGGAGATGGAAAGGAACGAGCGCTAACTGCGACATCGCTCCCCCACACACTCAGGTTCCCTCGCCACGGCAGGTCAAGACAAACTCATCAATATTTGGCCACTCCCATCATCTTTCGCTCCTTCCGATGAACCCCTCACACCATCCAACACTTTGATTGGCCATGAAGGGAACGTATGCTCCCTCAACGCTTCGAGCGACGGAACGACACTCGTCAGTGGGAGCTGGGACAAGTACGTTTTTCCATGATTGTTGCCCTGGCATAGTCGAACAAGGCTTGGTGCTCATCCTGTTGCTGCAGAACCGCAAAGGTTTGGCGCACATCCGACTTTCAGCTTGATTACACGCTCGAGGGCCACGAGCAAGCAGTTTGGGCAGTACTTGCTTTGGACGGGAATGAGAAACTTATCTTGACTGGTAATATTCCTTCTTTACCTCACTTTGAATTGTTCAATGACACAACCCCACTCAAATCACAGGTGCGGCCGATAATCTCGTGAAACTCTGGCGGGGTCCCAAGGTGGAAAAGACATTCAAGGGACACACGCAAGCAGTTCGGGCGTTGGCCAAACTTGACTCAAGTGTTGGGGACGGCTCTTTGTTTGCGAGCGCTGGGAATGACGGGTCTGTTGCTTCTTTTCCACTTCGTGCGATGCAGGCGAGACTGATTGAACGATTTCTGCAGAACGATCCGCCTCTGGTCCCTGCTCACAGGCGAGTCGGTGCATGTCTTGAACGGTCATGATTCCTTTGTCTACTCTCTTTCTCCGGTGCCGGCGTCAGCTGGTGGTGGCCTAATCAGTGGAGGGGAGGATCGAACAATGCGAGTTTGGCGAGGTGTGTATTTCTGCTTGCACACGGAAAGCCTAGATTTGGAAAGCTCATATTTTCTCAATTGTGCAGCGGCTGATGGCGAGTGCGAGCAAACTATCGTCGTACCTGCGATCTCAGGTGCGCCATTACCCTGATGCTAATGGTCGAGAGTTCTGACGTAGTAGAGCTCTACGCAGTGTGGACCGTCAACTGTCTTTCGAATGGAGATATCGCTGCCGGTTCTTCCGACGGGCTGGTACGTATCTTCACTCGTGACGACGACCGCGTTGCCGATGCCGAAACTCTCGCCGTGAGACTTTTCGCCACCAATGAGGCCATAAATAGTCACTCAAAGTCAGAACCTCACAGAGCTACGATAAAGAAGTGGCTAACACCGCTCTCAATCCGTAAGTGTTTATTTCGCAACGTCGATTGCTTCACTACTGAGCTTGCGCCGCCACCAGATCTCAAGTTGGCGATGTCAAAAAGAATGATCTCCCCGGCCCTGAAGCTCTCGACAACGACGGGAAGAAAGAAGGCCAAGTGATCATGGTGAAGACATCGAGCGGCTCCGTCGAGGCCCACCAATGGTCATCAGCGAGTCGTAGCTGGCAAAAGATCGGCGAAGTCGTCGATGCGGTCGGCAACAGTCGAAAGCAGCTCTACATGGGAGAGGAGTACGACTTTGTTTTCGACGTCGACTTCAGCGATGGCGTCCAACCTCTCAAGCTCCCATACAACGTCACCGACAATCCTTACGAGACCGCTCAAAAGTTCTTGTTCCGCCACGAGCTCCCAGCAGAATACATCGATCAGGTCGTCGCACATATTGAGGCGAATACTGGTGGTGTAGCACTGGGGACTGCTGGAGGAAGCGACTTTGTAGATCCTTACACCGGAGCGTCGAGATACACTGGGGGAGGAGTGGGTTCGAGGCCAGCTGCAGGTTCAGGTAGCACTGGCTTCTCTGGAGATCCTTATACTGGTCAGTCTGACTCATCGATTATTACTCGGACGGAGACTAACATTTGATTCGTCGTTCGCAAAGGTGGTGGACGATCAGCGTCCGCGGCTGCTGCTAAGACAAAGCTTCTGCCTCACGTGTGTTTGCACTACGGCTTTCTCTGTATTAAGCTTTTAAACTCTGACTTCCTCCCACACAGAAAACATTCCTTACTTTCCCTCAAGCCAACCTTCCTGCACTACGCGCGAAGCTAGGGCAGCTCAACGACCAACTCCTCGCGGACCCGGTACGAGTACTTCAAGAATCGCTTGCTTTTTGCTAAAGTTTGACTTGGTTTTGAACTACAGTCGCAATCTACCCTTGCACTCTCCGCTTCGGAAGTCTCAGCACTCGACAGCTTAATCGCCTTCCTTGTGATTGCGACTTCAACAAAGGCTGAGAAACCTCAGCGACTCGGTGAAACGGAGTCAGCGGTCGTCATCAAACTTCTTCAATGGCCCGTTGCGCTTCAATTTCCAGGTCCGCCTCTCCTCCTGCCAAGTTAAGGCTCGCTCTTCTGACCTTTGCGTTTGCGTGAAGGGCTCGACCTCACGAGGCTACTCTGTCAATTCTCTCCATTGCCTGACTCGATACCCTCTCTTCTGGAAGCTGCCCAAAGCTCTTCAGGATCAACTAAGGAAGTTGAGACGAACACGATGCTTGCCTTCCGCGCTCTAGCAAACCTTTTCGCATGTCCGGCAGGCAAGTCGCTCGCTGTCGATGAAGCTGCCGAGGTGAGCTTCGTCCTCTCCACAATGAAGCAGATAGATGCTGAGGACATTGACTGCTGCATAGATTCTTGACACCCTCAAACGTCGTGGACTCGCCGGCATTAGCAAGAACGGGAAGATCGCTCTTGCTACGATCGCTTTGAAGTAAAGACGCTTGCCCCAGATTCACCGAGTACACATGCTGATTCTTTCTTCTGGAAAGCTACTCGATAATTGCTGTACAGGCGTCATTGGGCGCTACTGAGGCCTCCACCCTGCTGGATCTGATTACTGAGGTTTGTTCTCACGTTACCTCCCACACTTTCAAAGGAAACCTGCTGACTTCAGCGCGATAACAGCTACTCAACGATAACGATGGCGAGGTCGTCTACCGAAGTCTGATTGCCCTCGGCAATGTGGTACGTCTTGAAAGACCTTTCCATTGCTGTACGAGGCAGAGTACTGATCCAGGGTTTTCCCCACAGTTACTTTCGCCACAAATCACGTCGGCGATCCCAGCCGGGAGCTTGCAGCGATACAAAGCTCTCGCAAAGGACGCTGCGAAGAGGTTACCAGAGGCCCGCAACAAGGCGGTCGTAGTGGAGATCAACCCTTGAAATACTCCTCATTAGAACCGTACTTGGCGACCGTCCACAGGATGTTCTTCGGAAAAGCACCAAGAGGCGACATGAAGTTGTGAGTCTGTTTTCAGTGTTTTCAAAAGCTACTACTGTATTTGCCACGCCAAGGCGTAGAAAACTTTTCATCCACTGCAGCTGCTTGGCGCCAAATCGCCGACCGCACATAAAAGACCAACGCGTATCTTCCTCGTATCTATGATACATGAGCCTCAGTACGCAAACACTCAAAACACGGTCAACGCCACAACTCTGCTGACCCGGAGTCTGACAATCGCTGGAGCAGTTTAGCGTGCCGGCGTAAGAGTGGAAGATGGATCGCCGTTCTCAAGCACTCCCTAGCACTCCTCAGGCCTCAGGATAAGTACTGGAAGCTATTGGAACTTAATCGGGACAATCTGCAATCAGGGTTCGCCTGTACCTGTTTTTCTCTTGTCGTCTCCGACCGCAACTTTTCGTCAATCGCCTCAATCTTGGCACTATCTTGGATGCGCTCTTCTCCCATCGAATCTTCTTTCTATCTCTCTTTCACCACTTATCTTCAGCCTCACAGAACTCAGCCTTACACCCTCCACCCCCATCACATCGTCGACGTCCTCCGCATCCCACAATGACTTTCGACAAACAAGCTTCCTCTGTAGGAGATGAGATTACCGAAGTCTCCGATACACCGCAAACCCAACTGTCCACCTCTGCACGCCAGCTCCTCGACGGCGGTGCACCAGCTTTTCGATGGGCCTCTCTGTGGGAAGCACCTGGTGAGCCTTTGAGACGGCTGCAAGTCCCACGCCGGACCATCTGCTCATCTACCTTGATTCTCTTTCGCACAGTAATCAATCACCTTAACGGAAAATCCTACACTCTCCCCATTTTCAACCTGCGGTGTCAGCAGGCTATCAACTTCCATCTCTCGTGGATGGGATTCTTCGTCGCTTTCTTGTCGTGGTTTGCGTCAGTTTCATCACTCACGTCCTTAGCTTTGGCGCCCCTCTGACAATTTGGGTCTAGATTCCCACCTCTACTCCCTGAAGCTATTAAGGAAGACTTGAAGTTGACCACCGCACAAATTGGAAACTCAAATGTGAGATTAGGCGCCATCTTCAAAAGCAGCTCTCAACTTACCTATGAACACCAATAGATCATCGCCCTCCTCGCTACTCTTGTCGTTCGCTTCGCTATGGGTCCTCTGGTTGATCGTTATGGCCCTCGAAAAATGATGGCCCTTATGCTCGTGGTTGGTGCGATTCCTTCCGGCCTGGCCGGTCTGATCAAGGACGTCCATGGACTCTACGCCATTCGCTTCTTTATTGGTATTCTCGGTGGTACATTTGTCCCTTGCCAGAGCTGGGTAAATATCAGATCTTGCCTGTGAAGACTATTTGGCTGACCTGACTGTGATTCTAGACTACTTCCTTCTTTGACAAAAATATTGTCGGCACCGCGAACGCCCTTGTCGGAGGTTGGGGAAACCTTGGAGGAGGTGTTACCTTTGTCGTTATGGTGCGACCTGGCTCCGTCATCGATCCTATTCATCAAGCTGACCGACCCTTCCCCAGGTCTCCCTTTTCGAAAGTCTCGTAAAGAACCGCCTCTCCCCCTCTGACGCTTGGCGTGCGGCCTTTGCGATCGTCCCAGTCCCCATCCTTTTCTTTGTCGCAATCATCACCATGATTTTCGGTACCGACTGTCCGGCCGGAAAGTGGTCTCAACGCCACTCCCTCCCCGCTTCCGCCATCGCTGCTAAGCAGGGACACCTTATGCAGCTCGACGCAGACGAGCGCAATGTTGTTGAGTCGAAGATGGCCGAGAAAGAGCAAGGGCATGCTACTGTTGCTGCGGCTTCTGACGATGAAGAGGGAGAGCGTGAGTGTTTCTTCTGACACTGTTCTGCCGTGGTGTGCGCAAATTATTGACATTTTGCATTACCATAGTGGCAATTGACCTTGATATCGCCGTCGCTGAGCACCTCACGTGGAATTCGTTTGGAAGAGTCATGAAAAGCCCCTACACTTGGCTCCCGTCGCTCATGTACATGACTACTTTCGGATTCGAGCTCGCTGTCGACGCCAACCTCGCAAACGTCCTTTACGCGAGTCACTCCACCACCGCAGGATTCGGACAGGTTCATGCTGGATACTGTGGGTATCGTTCGTATCTGCATTAGAAAGTACAACCAGCTCACGCAATTCCAAATCCCCCCTAATAGACGCTTCTGTATTTGGATTTCTCAACTTCGTCACTCGTCCCTTGGGAGGATTTCTTGCAGACAGAATTTACGTTCGCTATGGGGTGAAGGGCAAGAAGCACTTTACTGTCATCCTGGGAATCCTTCAAGGAGCCTTCTCTCTTGGCATGGGTCTTGTCAGTCCTCTACTTTCCTGGACTCGCCTACATAGGTCGCTGACTCGCTACGCATCCCACAGTACCAACGAAACATCTACCTCGCGGGAAACCTTCCCTCCCTGAACACCCAGATGGGATTCATTGTTCTGGTTAGTCTCGAGCATGAGTCCTGAATCATAACGAGTACTAACATTGATCTTCTCTGCTCAGATGGCCGTCTTCTGCGAAATGGCCAACGGAGCCAACTTTGCTCTCGTACCTCACTGCAACGCCTTCAACAACGGCTTCATGTCAGGACTCGTCGGAGGAATGGGTAACCTCGGTGGAATATTCTTCGCTCTCATCTGTGAGTTTTGATCAGCCTGTCTTTGAAGATTTCATCGCTGACTCTTCCGCGTTTGTCTAGTCCGCCTCCACCCTCAACAATCCTTCAGCGCGGCCTGGTGGATCTCCGGTATTTTCGCGATGGGAGTCAATCTGCTATGTTTCTTCATTCCCGCGCCACTACAATAGATTGCGTTTGGCTGGGTTCGTTTCATGCGATAAGGTTTTAATCAAGCGCATTAAATATTTTGTTTATTAGTAGTCGTGACCCTTGGAAAGCAGTGCAGTATCATGTATCCAATCTGCGAATTTATGGGCAGAGTTTCCCCAAACAGTTTGACTTGTGCTGCGAACCACCTTTGCGCCTGGCTTCCTCCACAAGTGTTATTTTTCTTGGCAGCGGAGAGCGCTCTCACCTGCTCTCACCAACTCTCACAAGGACGTCACGTGGGTTCTTCTCACTTCACTATAGGTGTTAGAGCTGTACTCTCCAGCCCCAACGCCGACGTCCCAGAATTCAGCGCACCGTGTCCAACTCCCACAGGTGCTTTGATCATAACCTGATTCCGTGCCAGCGAGATCCGACCGTAGCACGACTACGGTACCAAACCACGACAAGATTTCAAGAGAAACGACATTAAACATACTGCTGCAAGATTTATGGAGTACACTAAATGGCAAGGCCCTCCGTCTCGGAAGCGATGCAGCACAAGTCAACCTCCGTGGCGTCGACCTCCGACGGCTGCGAGACAAAACGTTGGCAGGATTTCTAACGGGGCCAAAAGCATGAGCACCTGGAGGGTATAGCATAGGAAGAACGAGAAGTGTTACCCAAGCCCAAAGAAGTTGACTCTTCAGCTGCAAAACGTCCGAGCGCCAGAGCGTGCGTTCCTTCGTCTGTTCCCTGAACTCGTCCGTCACTGCATCCATCGCGGTCAGCCTGTTAGTAAAGCTTACAAGTAGAGAGAACATGAGCGATGTACCTTTCCAACAGCGCCCAACGTTCTCAATCGAGACAAAGTCCGAAGCAATCTTGATGCAATCCCCAAAATTACAAACTTGATGCGCGCATCTAAAGACACCTCTCGTCAGTCAGGTAGGCAACAGAGGATGGAAGAGGGCACGAACCCGGCTGGGATAAACACAACCTGCCCAGGCGACTGCCAGATCCTCCAGGATTTGACTCCCTTCTCTTCCAAGAGCCTGGCTCGGAGTGTTTCGTCGAGGTAGACATTCTGACCGTGAATAGGGCTACCGAAATAGAGGGATCAGCTTTAATCATCGAATAATCAAATGTGAAAGGGTAACTAACTCGTCGTGACTCAGGCGAAGCTGGGCGACAGTTAATCCAGAGTGCTCCGGTCGGGCGGCAATGATCTCGTACAAGAAATCTCTGATCTGGAAGAAGTATCCGATCAGCGACAAGTAGGCGAGTGGACAGTCGGAAACGTACAAGTTCCGAATCCTCTGCGCGGTAAAGATCCCAAGCAGCACGGCCAGGCCCTCCATCCGGCGCTGGGCCCGCAAAGAGCATGAGATTGAGAGCATCGGCCACATCCTGTACAACAGAGGTAGGAAAGATTCTGCGTAAGAAAAAGCTGCAAAAGGATCTAAAGGGAGGGACGGAGAGCTTGCCACTGCGCCGTAAAAAAGAGTGATCAGCTCAAGCTTTCAGTTAAGCCGACGATTCTTACTCACTGTGAAGTTTTGTACTACCTTGCCCTCCCTCTGAGTCATCCGACGCTTGTGAAAAATAACCCTTTGGTCCAAGATCTGGGGGGTTCGCATTGAGAGGCGTGTGTGCAGCGATGTTGAGAACGCCGTCGCGACGAGTGACTTCCCCGACTGGAATAGCTCGCATGTACTGTAAGTAGGAAGACTTAGTTCTTGAATTTCGATAATGGAAGAGGGACGAACGTCTTTGAACAATGACGGAAAGTCATCTCTCAGATCTGACTGCGAGGGCCAGTCCTACACACCCATTCGCATCAGTCAGCATGTTTTGTTCTCAAGTCACAAGTCGTAGAGAGCTGACTTTTATTTTCCAGCTGTCACCTGCTGGCCTCGGCACTCCGAAAGTTTTAAAGAAGTCCCCAACCGTCGAACTCTTCACTTGCCCCGTAAAATTACTCGCAATTTTACACGGTACATCTCCAAACTCCTTGATGAAGTACGCCGGACTCCAACATAGGACGGATCGCTCGCTGATTCCAACATCCGTGACGATGGGCTCGCCTAGTGGCCAGAGAGCGTGGAAGAGATCCGCGACCTTCGCTTCCGAGTCAGAGTCGGCGACGGATAACTGTTGGTTGGAAATGGGAGGTGGCGTAGTAGAAGGAGGAGAAGGAATAGTAGGGAGCGAGGTGAGGAAAGGGAAATCGTCGTTGCGAGCGATGGCAGCGTTTGAGGCGTTTGGAGCGAGCGCTGGTACGTAGAGGTACGGATGAGATTCGGAGAGTGGAGAAGTGAAGGAATGGGAGTCGAGCTGATAGAACGCGTCTCTTTCTTGTAAGGGAAGAAGGATGGGATCGATGTACGGGTGAGCTGTCAACCACTTGTCCATTTCCTCGACGGTGTTCTCCGCCTCCCCATTCCTAAACCTCGTCATCGGCAACATCTCTTTCTTTCCATGAAGCCCTCCCACTTTACACCTTCTCAGCCTTTTCTCCTCCTCGGAATATTCCTTGAACTGCTTCCCGTCGGTTTTCCCGCTCGTCGAATATTCCGCCTCGATCTTCTCGACATGCTCGCAACACGCGAAACAGATCTCCCTCCCACAACCTGTACATAGCCACGATCCAGACAGAATGGTATGAAGGCATGTATCGCAAGTGCTTCTCGTTCCCAACTCTTGGTTCACTTGCATTGCTCCCTCCTTTTGAGCGTGCGCCGCTTCGAGTCGCATAGTTGGCAAGAGAGCATGCGCCGCCTTCGACCCGACCTTCACCGCGTGCTCCAAAGTGAACTCTTGGTTGAATCTCGTCCGAAAGGTCGGAGTTTCCTCGAGTGTGGGGTGAGAGACGAATGCTGGGGCGATGGGTGTACCGTGTGCCGAGGTGGAGAAGGATCGAACGTTCATGAAGGCGCAGCCGAGCTGACCGGTTTTTCGACTAGTGCAGATATGACACAAGGAGAACTCTTTGTACTTGGTACTCAAGCAGCGAGTAGACTGCAGGGTGAAGGAGGAGTGAACAGCTGGCGAGGGGTCCTCCTCTTGTCGCTTTCGAGCTTTCTTCGGAGACCTTGGAGCTGTGTTGAGTTTTGGAAGTGACGGCCCTACATACCCATCATCATCGTCGTATGGCTTCCTTTTTGATTGTGAATTCGCTTTCCCCTTGCCCTTCGACGAAGTATCGGGAACGAGCGCTACGCGGGACGCTCTTCGTTTCGCGGGCGGCGGTATGGCTACCTCATCGCCTTCCTCATCCTTGACTCGCCTTGTTTGGTGAACATCGTCTTCGCCATCCTCGTTCGAGCTTGAAAGCCTCAGTTTCCCTTTGCTCTTTCCGTTCGACGAAAAATTTGGGGCGAGAAGGAGGGTGGCGCGGGCCGCCAAGGCCGAAGCTTTGCGCTTCGAGACCGGAATGATTTCCTCCGTGCTCGTATCATCGAATGTAGACTTTCGCTTCTTAGTGAGCTTTGGCTTCGATTTTCTGGCGGGAGCAGGGGAGAGGGTGGCAGCGGGGTCGGCAGAGTCGGCAGGGTCGGCGGCGGTGGTGTTGGATGTGAGAATGCAATGAGTGGGAGAGGCGGCTAGTTGCTCGGCTTCACAGTTTTCCACGAGGCTAGAGATGGAGGTGAGGGAGGAGGAAGAGGAAGGTGACACTAGCGCGACCAATTGGGTTAGCCAGGCGGCGGGCGGCGTGCGTGAATATGAGACGAACGAAAGCAAACTGACCTTGCGAAGCCCCGACATTATGAATGCTCGATCCAGAAGACTGCGAGCTTGAGCCAGAAATGTTTGAAGCCTGGTTGGGAACTGTCGCCCAGCCTCTTTGTTTGTTGTTGCCTAGCGGCGCAACTCTTCTCCTGCCACTGGCGCCGGTCACGACCACAGCATCATCATCTTCATCAGAGTCTTGCCCATCCCAGTTGTCGTTGCCAGGTTTCTCGTCGTCTTCGGTATCGACTACAGGTGCAACGACTTCGGCCGCGGATGGGGAGGGGAGACTGGGTAGCGGGTGACTTTTGGCGATCAAGTCTGAGAAAGAGTACGGAGCTTTCTCTTCCTCTTCTGAAGCCGAAAGGTGAGTCTGCGATGCCATTGTGACTCTCCCAAGTCGGTGTCGAGCAAATGCGTCGGCCAGGCAACGAGTCGGACGGTGGGACTCTCTGAGGGGTGCGACGACTGAGGGGGCTACGGGGTGCCTTGTAGGTCGAGCTCCGTACGTTTGTGTCGACCAGGTTGAAGGTGTTAAAGGATGATGTGGGGAGGGATGAAGTCGGATATGTGGAGGACTCTGTGCTGACAAAGCAGCGTCGCCCCTGTCTTCCTCTTCTTTCTACTCGTCTACGTTCTTTCCGTCCATGGCTCGCTCAGACACACGAGCCTTTGCTAATTGTCCTCAATCGGATCATAGTCTTGGCCCACACCAGTCCCCTACTTCATTTGACGTTGCGGACATGCAGGCCCAAGCTCGACGCGGCTCCCCAACTCTTTTCAGTCTATCATATGCCCCGACCGAGCCTACGCTCACTGAATCAGCGGGAACGTATGGCCAGAAACGCTAAAGAGCGCGAGGATGAAGTCGCTCGCGAAGAGTGCGTGGTGGCACTGGCTGTCAGTGCACCAGGACCGCAGGGCGGGATTCAGATGGCAAATCGGGAGTCAACAGACGAGGAGAAGACAGCTGAGCACCACACCCTCTAGACTCTAGTCCACTAATCAATCATGCGAGGCCTCACCGGAGCGACACTTTGGAGAGCGGGGCAGCCGCGAAGTGCCAAGAGGAAACTTTTTCAGGTAAAGGTGCACAAAGTCTCACTACAAAGGATTAGTGTCGGAAAACCTATCAAGCATCATTCTGCGCTCTCAATTCCCGCACTTGCTTTTCCAAGTTCAAAAGCCTAAGCTCCTCCTCCAACTCCTCGATCCTGCTCGCCCTACTACTCCGCTGCTCAATCCTCAACCTCGGACGAGTACAGGTTTCCTGATGAGTTTTTGCCGCGGACATGGTCCCCTCGAATTCACAATCCGGGGATTCCGTGTTTCCACAGCTAAGTAGAAGTGATTTTTAGTACCGGTATGACCCAATAAGTTCTGAGGGAGAAGTCGCACTGAAAAAAGCGACATTCTTCGAGGTGTCGTGCAAAGTCCTGCAGTTCGTTCTTCCTGAGTAGTTGCTGACACCCGTTCTTCTTCTGCGGACACGAAGTGGTTGGGTTTTTGGGGCAGAGTGCTATATGCCGGCCCGCGAAGCTTGCCGTCCCGATGAGAAAACAATGTGGGCAAGCGCGGTCACACTGTGTTTGTGCCTCAGTTTTGAGGTGAATTTAAGTCAAGCTTGAATGAGAACTCACCTCGTGTCCATCGAACTCCCCCACCGGTCCTTCCCAGGTGCACCGCACCGCAACGTCCTGGTTCAGCTCATCGCAATGAACATGAATTTGATCGGCCATCGCCTGGGCAACTTCGGTGATGTCGGTTAGGTACCTTTGAGCGGACGGGATGACTGCTCTACATCGCTTGCATTCTGTCCAGTTGTACAAGTCGTTGTAGGGTTTATAACAGCGCCGGCAAGCGACATGTCCCTTTCTGCAACCAAAGCGCACCCCATCGTCGACTTCCTTGCCAAAATCAGGAGAATGAGCTATTTTTGTAAGCGGTGATTTTTATGACCCACCAGGCTTGGCACACTCAACGCATAAAAATTGCGGGTCCGCCGCTTGATTCACTTTGTATCGACGCCCCGGTGCTCGGACTGAAGTTCTGTTGGCTGAGGGTCCAGCGACGGTCGATGTGTAGGGAACCATGCTCATTCTGGAACCTGACTCTAGAAAGGCAAGTGTGCAGGGTCGACAGGTCGTTTGTTCCGAATAAAAGACTACTGGGAGATCACCCGCACGCGTTAATCGACCCTTACTTCCCAATTCTTCCGAACGTTATGCTTGTTCATCAAATCTGCACGAGGTTTTACCAAATTTCATGTGCAGAGGCCAAAAAAAAAGGACATCTCCCCTTGTCCTGGTCACCCGTGGCTTGTCGACACTCTTTTGATCCACACCGCCTGGTGATCCACAGAACATTGCTTGACCCTTCTAAGGGGCAGTGCACTGATGTGCCTTCCCTGATTTGCTAGTAACCAGGGATGTGCATTGCCACGGCGCGAGCGAGGCAGCACTCCAGTCATGAAGCCTCGACGCCTTCGAGTCCGAACCAACAAAAATCAAGTGACTAATGTCGACCTGGAGAAGTTGGGAGGGAAAATTGAGAGAGGAGAAAAGTTGACTCAATATGGTTCCTTCACTCGTCCCTCGAAAGACTAATCTGCTTGCACTAGGCGGGCCCTCATCAAGTAATTTTGACGACCTCGCGAGAAGGAATACACACTTGACGGGCTTGCTGGACTCTGAGCAACGTCTCCCTCATGGTGGAATGGGGAATGAAACTCAACGGCCCGCCTTTCTCTTCGTCCATTGCTCCGCTCGCTGGGCAGCACCCGACCGCTGCCACCCTGGCGAGGCCACAAGACCCAGACAATGATATCCAGGACCTTGCTGATACGCCACAGCGGGTTGAGAACACCATTTTGTTTCCTGACCCAGCGGCGTCTGCCCCGCTTTGGCTATCTCGCGCCATCCTCAACCGAACTCCTCCAAAGCCGGTGCCGTCGCGAAGCTGGGAAGGTAGTCAGATGAACTGGATCTGACTGTGAAACCACGATGTGTTGGGCACAAGCGAAGGGCGTCGAGGTTGAGCGAAGGTTCACGGTGGGTAGCGCCAGGCAAATGCGTCGGATGCGTTGTGAGTCTTCCCTCTGGTGGCGAGATGTCGAGTGCGCGTTGTCGCCGTAAGAGGTCGCGACAGTCGTGTCGCTTCGAGAAGACATGAGCGTTCGCCATAGAAAGTTGCCAATCGTCGCCGCTGCTTGTCTCTTTACAAATCAACGTCTCGTCTCCACAACATTTCCTCTCTGCGCTCTCGCCCGCTCGTCCTTTCCCAAGCTGGGAAATGGATCACTTCGACCTCGCCAACTCCTTATAACCTCTCGAAGCCGGCTCGATCTCTCCCACCGGCCCCTCCGACGACAATAACTCTCGGCAACATCGGCGGCCTTGCGGGCTTGGATCATACCGCTCCCCATCCGCTCCTCGCAGAGCTGAAAGGAAAAGCAAAGGAAGACAATGTGACTGGGGCTGGGAAGGGAAAGGTCGTACGGGGCGTGACTATTCCACAAAAGCCTCCGCCGCCTAAAGAAGGAGGTTAGTACCTTTCGTCTTCCTCGTCTGATTCGGAGATGTTTCATGAATCAGCTGGTTTGCTTACCTTCAAACCCGATCCAATTTGAAACAGAATGCTGCATGTCAGGCTGCGCGCATTGTGTCTACGACATCTACCTATCCGACTTGGAGGTCTACCACGACCAGCTCCTCGACGCACGACAAGCTCTCCTCTCGAAAGGTCTCATCAACGGCGATGACTGGCCCCCAGAACTTGGGGAGCGAGCGGCGGCGGCGGAGGTCGGTGGGGCTGAAGGAGGTGGCGAGGGAGCGGCAAAGAGACAGGCGGAGAAAGCTCTAGAGGGAGTCTACAAAACTCTAGATCCTAGTATGAGGTACGATAGGACTACGCCCTTTTCGCTTTGCGCTGATGAGACGGCTGATGGAGCTTCGCCTCGCGCGTGCAGAGCGTTTTTGGAGATGGAAGCTCGGCTCAAAAAGAAAGATAAGGATCGCGAAGCGTAGACATGATCTTCTCGGGGGCTGGGACAATCGTCCTTGGAACTTCGGCGCATCAGCGAGCAATGTTGGAAGGAGGGCCATTTGCGCGAGCGCTCAAGTTGCGAAGGTTAGTTGTGGAAGTCCATTCCCATCGTCTCAAGATTCTAACCTTACTCAAATCCTACTCAGTCCCGCTGGTTCTTGCCCAGCTCCACCTCCACGGTCATTTCTCGGCGCTCTGCACTCCATTAGAACCCGCCGGTGATGATGAGGATGTCGTGCACGGCGTTGAAGGGCCCCGTCGGAAAGATTATCCTAGATGAACATGTATCAACCAGGATCTCGTAATATTGCTCAAGGTCGCTGAATCATAGCTGCTGTACATACCTTTCAGATCTCAGATTTCTAGCGAAACGTGCTAGAGCTAGAGAGCGAAGCAAGTTCAAGTCTCTCTGACGGACTCCGTGCCTCCCCCTTTCGCCATCCGGATTCTTTCCACGCTGCCTCCATTCGGCCACATCCCTGCTCTGAACAAGCCATCTGAAACATGCGGTTCCGCAACTCCGTGACCAAGGTACTCTGGCACCGCCACGGACGAGCTTCGCAGCCCAACGGCCTGCTTCGCTTCCATGGAATGCTTGATAAGGGTCGCGGAAGTCGTCTCGTCTTTTCGTTTCTTTCCCTCCACCAGTCCTCGTGTATCTCTACCAGCGTCACCGGCTATTCTCACACTCGTTTTACAAGCTCCTTCACAACACCTCACTTCACTTCACCCTCTTCACACGGCGCAATGTTCGCCATCATTCCCCTCTTCCTCGCTTTCGTTCTCGGTGCGGCGGCTGGACAGCAATCAGCTGTTCCTTCTGTCGCAGTCTGTCCCAAGAAGGTTAGTTCGAGAAAATAACACTACAGCGGACTTGCCTGACGAATTCTTTGGCTATTACCAGGACAACTGCAAGGCGCCACTTTGTACCGGGGGCGCGTCTTACGACGGCAACGGCGACTTCACCTGCTTTTACAGCGAACTTGCGGGCTCTCAATCGTGCTCATACCCCCTTACCACTTCAAGTGATCTGTACTGTGTATACAGCAACGTGCGCCTCACTTCATCCTTCTCTTGTCCCCCTTGCGCAACTGACGCGAAAGTTTTTTTCCCTCTCCAGACTGGCGCTCTTGTGGGCGACCACAACGACGGATGCTGCAAGGACAAGTCTACTTCCGGCACTCGTCCCTCCGCTCTGAAAGCTCGCGAACCTTCCCTTCCTATGGCCGGCAATACCCCTTCCGACAAACTTCGCCGCCGAGTAGCTGAGTGGAGGGAGCGCGATAACGCTCGTCGTGCGTTGGTGGATGTTGGCTTGAATGAGGCGGAGAAGCGTGCGGTCAAGAACCACGTCAAGCGGAGTTCCATTCACTAGATATAGAGGTCCGGCCGGGCGGGAAAGTTGGAAATGTTCGAATACATAATAGAGGGCGCCGGGTCGTGTCCGCTACCCCTTCGACGTACTGTTTTCTTTTGGGATGTTTAGCGTACGCATTGGTAGTACTTTGTACTGGGAGTATCGAGTTGACTTCCTCGTAGTTTGCAAGTCCTCCTCCCTCGTCTTTCTTTTTCATAATCTGTTTGAATCTGTCAATGAGCGTCAATTTTGGGAACTCTTACGACCCTCGGGCAGCGCCAGGGTGGGCGAGCTCTGAGGATAATGAAGATGCTTCGACGGAGATGCGGCTGAAAAGGATGTACAGAGTCCATTGCTGTGTTACGAAGCTCATGAATTGCCTACTGATTCCAACATACCGCTCCAAATTCCAACGTTCCACTCTCATCCGCGAGTCTCTCTTCCATACTAGTTGGCTCCGTTCAAGAACCAATCGTAGGTCTTATTCCAAGCTGTCATTGAGAAAAGGAGTTTGAATCATCAGTACGATATCCTATTTCGAGGACTTGTTCCTCGAAAGTAAAAAGGTAACTGACCATCCTTTCCACCAGTCTCGATGACATCTCCATGGCATGGAATGATGCGATCGAAATCCCAGTCTGATACAATCTTCGCATTTTTTCTCATACCACTGTGCAAGCAAGGATTGGATGAGCCTTGTATCTGATTTTCAAAGTCAAGAGGCGACGCACTCATGATCCTTGCCGGCAAGGTACCACAGGAAGCGCTAGAAAAGAAAGCGAAAACCATACGTCACTTCAGGGTCAGATCTCCAATAGCAGAGTGTTAAGCCTACCTTGTGCAGGGTTGTTCCTGGCGCCATTCGGCTCGACAGGAAGGGAAGGGAGTGCGAGTGCTTGCTCTTCGAGTACTGGAAGTCGTGCCAAATTTACGTCAGAGCTTGGAGTCTACCGCATAAATGAATGAACGTACCTGCTCATGACAGGGCAAATTAAAGAGCAAGTCGGCCTCGATCAGCGTCTTCGTGGGAGCGTGCAGGAAAGCGACGTCCTGCCACATAATTTGGCAAATCGTCAGCCTCTCCCTATATATAAAAAATTGAACAGAAAGCGCACCTCATTGACAAAAGCCTTGCCGAAATCCGCGCACTTGATTTCTCCCCCACTCACGCCCTCGAATGGATCTCCCTTCCCCTCTCCAAATATGAAGCTGATCCTATCGACCTCCTTTGCACCATCCTTCTTCCACTTTGCGGCCACACTCGAAGGAACGTAGACTTTCGCATCGGGGTATGCGGCCAAATAAGACTTGAGATACAGGTGGTGCTCAAGGTCCGGCGAAACTAAGTGAGCGATGGGTGGGAGTGCAGAGAGGGTTTGGAGAGTGGCCGAATCGAGAGGGGTGGATGGAATGAGCCAGGTCGTGTTGTCCTTGAGAACGATTGCGGTCTGGAAGGAAAAAGAATGTTAGATGACTATGTGGGGAGGATGACGCGCGAGAAGTGACAAGCGCACCGAACGACCACCGAATGGCACAACGCCACCTCGCGCAAAGGGAGTGGAAAATATGGTGATTGACTCGCCAATCTTGCGGATCTGGGGGTATGAAGTTGATTAGCGAGCGCGAGACAGCGCGAGAGGGGCAGCCGAGCAGGCAGTGCGTGAAAGTAGTACGTACGACGAGCTCTGGGTTGGTTTCGGCGGGTGCGTTGGTGGCCATCTTGATAGTGTCGGGTCGTGAGAAGCCTGTTTTGCTGATGATTTGTGGGAAGAGGGAAGATGTCGCAAACTGAGCGTGCGCCGTGAAGGGACTGACTTTCGAGCTGCGGATTTACTGAGGAGTTCCAGGTCGGCAACAGATTCACTGACAAATGCGCAATTTTTACCAAGCGACGGCAGGTCGTTCCGGTGGTTGCGTGACAGAGGAGCCAAAACCCACACAGTCGCTCCAGAACACGTACGTTGAGAAAAAATACACGGCAAGTCCCGCGCGGTCGCGTGCCTTTGCTGCCTATGCGTCGCGGCAGTTTCGCGGCTTGGGAGCAAGCTTTGCCGCTGATGAAGCTTGAAGACCCGATGGGGTCTGACGATATGTGAACAAGCATCAAGAGAGATCCTCCGATGAAATTCAGTCACTTGCGTATTCCCGAGGCCTTTCCAGAGCTCACCCTGAGCATGCCCGGCCATGGCCATCTAGTCGCGCTCGCCTCTCGACGCGAAACACTTCCCTTGCAGCGCCGCTAGCAAACCCCTTAATCAACTTTCCATCAGACTTGTGAGCGGACTCAAGCGGAAGAGATCGAATAGAATACCTCGTGCTCAGGCCGAAATGAGATATTCCTCTCCTCAACAAACGTCCGTAGTTGTCCGCACCGCCCAATCTCCGTTGTCTTACTTCCGGTAACATGGTATGTACTAGCAGGTATAAATTTCTCAACAATCGAAACAAAGCTTTAGAGCATATTCACGAAAAAAGCAATACATCATCCAAACACTGAGCGGCAGCCTCAACTCTCTCAAGCAACGACCTTGAATAAAGTCCAAAGTCAGCACCCAAGCTCTATCCACTCCTTCCCCCAGCAGAGAGACCAACTCACACCGAACGAAGCCCCAAAGACCACCCATCAAGTCTTCCTTCCTCCCTCGCTCCCCCCCATCTTCATATTCACAATCCTCACCTC
>JASZXU010000248.1:0-28332 GCA_035521515.1 Phenoliferia sp. Uapishka_3 | reverse complement strand
ATACTGCGATACCAACTACCTGAATGATAAAACCCGCCTTGAGGATCCACTCGGCGATGTTTCGAACGTTGCGGCCGTCCGAGTCGGTGAAGCTTGCACCCGTCGCTTGGATGAGAATAGACTGTGCAAGATCAGAGTTATATGTCAGGTTATGGTGATATGAAGGGAGGAGAGGCGCATGGAAGCATCGAAGGAGACTGTTCCGCATGTGGCGTCAGTGGGTGACTTTCCCTTTTTGAGAGCGTGATCGATGGCTTACCAAAAAGGACCGCTATCTTTCGAACCGAAACCCAAGTCATGCTCTCAACTCCGGTTTGCTTGCTGGTTACGTCCAAAAATCAATATTCGTGGCACGGCAACAAATGGAAATGAGAGAATGGAAATGAGAGTTGCGTTCGACAGTGGCGAAACGTCGCGTGCTTCGCACGTACTATAATGTGCTTGATCATTGTAACCGACGCTCTCCAGTTCTTATGTGTCCAACCTGTGTTGTTACAAACTTGCGTTCTCTCGAACTTCCAGGGTAGGCAAGGTATAGAAGTCGCAGTTCTGTACCGTCTACCTACTTGCACCCATGCCGCCTCCTCTCACTTGCATTTCCATGACTTTCCTCAAGTTTCCCGTGCCGTTCTTCCCTTCCGTAATTCCTAGCTGGTCAAACTGTCCGTCGAGCTCTGCGTCCCCGCCATCATCTATTTTGCCAAAGAACGGCACCACCGCGACCTTCAAAGTCTCCTCGAACAAGTTGTTGATTACTGATTGGAGCGCCAACCCCGTCTGCGAGAAGTCCGGACATGCGTTGATTTCCAGAAGTGTGACGTTCAGAGCGTCGTCGACGAGAAGGTCGCACCCGAAGATCTCAAAACAGTTCGGAAGAGTCTTTGAAAGTGATAAAATGTGAGTCAGCAATATGTCTCCCTGAGATTGTATGCAAATGATGTCGCTGACTTGAAAGGCGGAGCCGGCGCCTACCCCTGCCTTGAAAGTTTCTCCCAGGATCTCTTCGACCTTTCCCTCGACGGCTTTCACTCTGTCTGCTCCAAACTTTTCGTCTTTTCCGACCGCGCTCGATATGATCCACTCCTCCATTTCTTGAAAAAGTTCCACCACAATTCCCTCCTCCTCCATCCCATTCTCAGCCTGAAGGCAGGTATTTGTGAGATGGGAGGAGAGATCGATGGGATCCCCTGATGTGGTGGAAGATGGATGAAGATAAGGGGATGGGGCAAATAGAGCGAGGAACGGATGGTGGACGTAAAGGGAAAGCTGTCCAACCGCAACGGCGTAAACCCGGAGGTGGAACTTTCGTGGCGGGAAATTTGACGAAAGAGGGGAGCTGAGAAGAAGAGGCGATGATATGTATTCCTTGGAAGTCGGATTAGCGCTGACCTGGAAAAACAAGTGGGAAAGACGGAGCGTACTTGTATGACCCATTCTTGCATTTGTGAGGAATCAACCCTCGTTGCAAGTCCATAAGCTCCTTGGATTCCCCTAGCTAATTCTCCCAAGTCTCCTTCGTCTTCATCATCCTCTTCATCGTCACTTTCCGGCTGAAACTCTTCGAAAATTGCCTCCAGCCCTTCCCTGTCCTTGAACAACCTGATCCCATTGCCCTTGTCCGCAAGTGCTGCTTTGAGAATCCACCAATGATCGTTCTCACTTTGGAATGATTCTTGGAGCTCGTATAAATCATCACAAAGTAGTTCGTCGAGCTCGTCCGGGAAAGAGAGATTGAAGATAAACGTCTTGGGAGTGGCGGAGCGAAGCGGGGAGGTCGGATTTTTTGACAGGTAGAGTGCTAAGGTATGAGCGAGGTGATTCTTTCTGATAAGTCTTTGAATGGAAGGAGAGTTCGTTTGTGAGCTACGAGGAACAGGAGGATGCTGGCGGCGGAGAGAAATCGACGCACCCTTTGCGGATGAGGTATGAGTTGACCATCCTGCCCTCCCCAAGTCCCGCATCCCAGTCCACTTCGTCGTAATCGCTCCACTGCAGATCAACTTCCAGAGTTGCAGCATCCCGAGTTGTGAGGACCCTCCAGTCGGGCAGCTCTTTTGCGAGTGCAGGAAGGAGCGAGTCGAGGACGAAAGATTGCGAGGCCGGATATTGTACCAAAGCAACTCGCTGTCGCTTAGACATCGTCATTTGCTTCAACGTTTAGGTTACAAGCCGTAGAGGTGGAAAGTGCGATGGTCGCGTTGAGATGAAGGAGCGGTGGCCGCGGGCGGCGCGATTTTGGCAGGTAACCAAGCTTGGAACGCTCATTGCTGATTGAGGCAAGTAAGGTTTGCTGTTTGAAACCCCTGAGAATACGACCAAATACGACAGCCGTGCAGAACGGCGACCGGCGACGGCGTGAAGGAGGTTTCGCGAGGCCGCACTCGATACTCCCCTTACCACCGGCATTTTCAACAAGCACGGTTAGGGTAGCTACAAAGATTATCTCGCCAAGATGACTAGGAGAAGGGTAACAAACGCATCGTCGGAGGCTCATCAATTGACATCAACGCAAAAAAAGATACGGAACAAGTGGGCTACTACTAAATCAGCAATCCAATCACCAGAATCCTTCTCAACGAAACGACATGAACAGGGGAGCAAAGTCCTTGCAAGCTAAGGACGACGCCGACGAAGGGGGTGGTGTAAAAGTGGTCGAGAGGGTGTACACACAAGATGGGAGAGGTGGGGGGAGCTCTCAAGCTTGGCGATGGAAGGAACGACGAAGACAGAGCCGGAGAAACTGAAGGCGACGAGTCTGATGTCAGATGATTGAGATCTTTGATGGCGGAGCGGCAACACGTACCTGTAGACATTGGGCGACTAAGGCGACACTAGGTGCGCTTAAGAGCGCTCTCCCCTCAAGCGACGAGCGAGCTGGATGTCCTTGGCTGCCGATATAAAAAGTGTTCGTTAGTGAATGTAAAGTAAAAACAAACGAAAGAAACTTACGCATGATAGTGACACGCTTGGCGTGGATGGCGGCGAGGTTGGTGTCTTCGAAGAGGGAGACGAGGTAGGCCTCAGCTGATTCCTGGAGAGCTCCGATGGCGGAGGACTGGAAGCGGAGGTCCGTCTTGAAGTCCTGAGCGATCTCACGAACAAGACGCTGGAAGCTGTGGTGCGCGAGGGTCGGTCAGCGACGGTTACGATTCGAGTCAGACTGCGGTCGAGCGGTCGAGAGACGCGCAGGAGGCGAGAAAGAGGAGGGAGCGACTCACGGAAGCTTGCGGATGAGGAGCTCAGTCGACTTCTGGTAGCGACGAATCTCACGAAGAGCGACTGTTCCGGGCTTATAGCTGTGAGAAAGGAAAACCAAATAAACAAAACAAGTCAGTCTCGGATGGCGCGCGCGTCGACGAGGGCAACAAGCTGCCGACCACGACCCGCGCCGCGCACGTGGCGACGGGGCTCTGGTCAACAGCATAGGGAAGGGAAGGGAACGAATCACGTACCGGTGAGGCTTCTTGACTCCACCAGTCTGGGGGGCAGACTTGCGGGCGGCCTTGGCGGCGAGCTGCTTTCGGGGCGCCTTACCTCCGGTAGACTTACGTGCGGTTTGCTGTACAGATGAAGGTAGAATGTAAAAGAAGTGTGAGTCAGTAAAGTAAGATGAGGAGGTGCGTAGGGGCGGGCGCGCGATTAGCACTTACCTTGGTACGGGCCATTGTGAGAAGTGATGTGTAGGAGGGAGAAAGATGTGGGCACTCAAATCCTCTCAAAAAGTGACCCGCGCCAATTCCTAGATTTTCAACGTAGCCGCTCGCGTTCCGAAAGAAATCGCCCTCGAAACCTGAAAGTAATAAAGCTGACAATCAATCGCGAACAACGACGGGTGGCTCGCCGTACTCGACCAGCGGGGCCGTTGAATTGCACAGGTACCTATGAAGCAGCTAAAGTCATATTTGTGAAGCTTCTGTGAGCTCTGGGAGGTTGTGTTGAGGGCTAAGGAAGAGGGTAGTGTGAGGGGCGGCGAGGACCGAGCTCAAATTCTATCACAACAAAGCAACAACTAGGTAGGTCACGACATCAAGCTCTCCTCGTGCAGTGGTGATGCGAGAGCATGGGGACCGTTCCCTTTATCAGGTCTGTGCAAGCTACCACCTGCCTCAGCTCTCCAAGCGAGCTCTCGTCCCGCTCACGAACGTCCGTCATATTGACGTTTCCGCGAGGTCAGGGGTTCTTTTCCTTTCTCTCCTTCCAGTTGTCGCCTTTCATGAGCAAAGGCTTGTGAGCCACGAATTCGATTTCCTAGGCACTCGTCTTTAGCTTCTTTTGCAGTTCAAACCTCAAGATCAGTTTTGAGTGCGGCAGCTCAATGCTGAGCGCCCGCGAAGCCGAATCATGGTCACTCGCGGTGGATGCTTTGCTTCGAAGTCGAGCTAAAAAAGTGTCAGGGTCGACCACCGTTCTCTCAAACCATATTCAACAGCGCCGGTAAGATTTCAATTGGTCGTCATACATACTTCGAAGAGGATGGGGGTCCGTCGGATCCAGGATTGAAGCGTTTCCGACTTGTGTTTGGACATCAGACAGGACTTGATCCGCGGCGCATCCTGCCTGCCCTTACCCAAGGGATACTCTCCTTCCACCAAAAGTAGTAGCGTTCCCCTTGTGGGAAATGATTATGCAGAACCGATGTTCTATTATTTATCTGCTCTATCTGTCGCGGCGCGCCCAGGAGGAGAACGCGGAGGTGACTGGCTCTCAACTGTCCTTTAACGGGTGAGCAGTTTCTAATTGCTTCTGAAGCGACGCTTACTAGTGTTGCATGAAGTTTCGGTGGCGGGTTCACCAGGAGTTGCTTGGTGAATCTTATCACCATCTTATCGCTATTGATGTTCAGTCTGTTGGCTGGCCCCCCTGTTTGCGGTATCTCATACTTTGGCTATTTCTCAGAATATGTTGGAGCTCGTGGCACCTTTGATCTGCTATTCCTGTAAGCTACCAACTTTTTCACGTCGGTGCTGATGAGCGTGAATGAGCGCAGACGTCTCGCAACCTACCGGCGCCGGTGCCAAGCTCACTCATACTTGTACATTAATAATGGAGAAAACCTGGATCTTACAAATTATTGAGAATCCAATTTCCGCTCAGTCTAAAAAGGTATCAGAACTATGCAGATTCGTCCGACCAGAGGCGTCAAATGTGTATCGTCGCGAAGACCACCTGAGATGGGATTCAGAAGGCGGGAAAATGTGCAGGTTCAAGCTTTGGCAGATCCGTCTGAATCAAACATTAGCACAAGTTGTAATCCTCACGAGTCGCATTGAGATTGGTTCAGCAGAACGTGTACAGCTCGGGTGTGTTCGCTGCCCTTGATGGCGCTGCGAAAGGTGGCAGGTTGACGCTCGTTTGCGTAAGCTCACGCGCTTGCAGATTCCCTCTAGCTACAGAAGATGAGATCTTAATTTGAAGCATTCAACGATAGCTACCAAAATACCCGGGAGCGAGCTTCCGTTCTTTTTCTCCGGGAGGACGACGCGATGGTGGCGTCGAAAGCGATTCAGAATTGTTCAGAAGGTCTGTGGTGGGACGTCTGGTTCGACGCGGCCAAAAATTGAGCGGAACGTGATACTGGTATTGAGATCTATAAAGGATGGTGCCTACATCTTGCCTTCATTACCACTTAGTATGTCATATCTCGTCTGCGCACTCATGCTGCGGGCAAGGTACCGAGAGAGAGAGGTACAAATTTCCACTCGCTCGGGTAAGCTCAGGTAAGTAGGTGTCCTTACGTGTCTGTGACTGCCTGATGTAGCTATTACCTTCGCCGATGGAGTGGGCTGAAGCTGTTCCAAGAGCTTGGAGCTCGATTTGTTTGAAGTGACGCGAGATCCAGCGCTTCGGCGGGCTGGGAGTCGCTCAGATCTCGGACACTTTCGTCGGGAGGTGGTCTTTGCGGTACTTTGCCGATGAAGCACTTGTTTGTCGTCGAAGCTAGATTTTGAACTTGCAGCTATGAGACATCCTTGGTATTAGCGCTATCTAAAGCACTACAGTAAGTTCCGCTCGTTGGCTACGGCTGCCTGCCCGCGAAGCTTAGTGCGCCGAAAGTTGGGGCGAAAGTCAGTATCAGTTTTTCTGGGGGTAATTTGGTGAACACCCCTTGTGGGAAAACAGCTTGAGTGTGGACGAGGGCAGAAAACAGGGTCGCCAGAGCTTGCAACGGAATAAAATCGCTACATCCTGCTACATCCAAAATTGTCGAACGACGAAGGAGGCCAATGACAAGGGTTAAGATCATCGAGTAAAGGGCGTCACCAGCATGCTGCGCGCTTGGACATTCTCGCTATCGCCCTCAATCGTGCTCTGTGTTTTGGTGCGCTTGTTGTTCCGCCCCACCTAGGATCTACAAACGTTCTCACGATCTTATGGACAAGTGGAACGAGGAGTCTTTTGGCCAAGGGACTTCCCAGACACCCCCGATGAAGGGCCTGATTCACTGTCCATTTTGAGATAGATGCGAAGAGGTCGGTTCCCGCTTTTGGCCGACTGCGGCTTCGCCAGGGGTGCCGCGAGCACCAGATGTTCTACGCCACGGTTCTATCGCTCACCAGTATTTGTTCTTCGGCAGTTTCCTTTGCTTCTTCTCACCACCCACTCTCGTTCTTTCGTCCCCAACAGTTACTCCCCGGCCCAGCCTCCTCGTCGACATGCCCTCTTTCATCAAGACTTGCGTTGCTTCGTTCGCGCTGCTGGCTTTCACTTTTGCCCCCGTCGTCGTTGGATCCCCGACTTCGCCAGCTCTGGGTGAGTTCAGCTTTTTTTCACCTGGTGGCGTGATTCGGCATGGTAGCTTATTTCCCTCTACCGCAGGTCTCGAGCACCTTTCACGTCGTATGGCCGGAGACGTTGTCGACATTTCCTCAAATGAAGCCCGAAGCCGTACCCGCCGCGAATCGAGGAAGGACGCCGCATCTCGCATCATGGCGGCCAAGAGGCGTGCAGCTGTCAAGGCGAAGCGTGCTTTAGCTGCTCGGGATTTCCCTACCCTTGAGCCTCGCGCCAAGAAGACCACCAAGTTCAAGCCCAACACTGTCGCCGCCTTCTCTGCTTTCACCCAAACTCGTTGTGGAAACACCAAACAGTGCACCAGGAGCCCGAACGCCGTGAGTCCCAGTCTTTGTATTTACGTTCAGCCTCCATTAAGCACATCTCGGAGCAGATTGCCCCCCCTTCTAACGGCGCGATCGTCTGCAACGTCAACTCGCGCACATGTGGTGGTGAGCCTTTCCGCTGGCATTCAGTCACTCGATCTTAACCCGAAGTTCCTTCTTTCTTCATAGTCGACTGCAACTCTGGTTTCACTCTCACCGCCACTGGGACTTGTCAAGCGTCAGACGCAACTTGCCCAGCGGCGCCTGCCAATGGAGCGTACTCCCGTGTCAATGGTGTTTGCACACTGGGTGAGTTATATTTTAGCCAAAACAGCCATATCGGTGTTGACACCTTCTTCCAGATTGCAACACTTCTGCTGGTTTCTCGCCTTCAAACGGAGCCTGTGTTAACACAGTCACCGACCCAAGCAACTGTGGAGGCGTAAGTTACTCACCCACCTTCTCATCAATCGCTTTGCTTACCTATGTCTCCTTTAGAGCGGCATCGTGTGCCCAACATCTTACAACGGTGTTGGAACCGTTCGATGCTTCCAATCTACTTGCTCAATCCGTTAGTCGCTCCCAGACGTCGCGCTTCGCCCAGGTTGATTACTTACGACCGATTTATGCAGGATGTGGCTCCGGGACTTCATTCCATCGAACAGCATCGGGCAAACCATACTGCTCTTAATTATCTCTAGATGGAAAGGTTTTCGTATTTCTTTGGATTGGCGGTCAAGGCAGGAAGAGGCATTTGGTACGGGTGTTTGCGAGCTATATACACTCGCTGTATATATTATGTCAATAACATAGCAGCATTACTAGACTATTCTTCATGATTCTCTTGCTTGTCGTGGTCTTACTTGTGAATCTCGTGGCCTCGTTGCGTCTGGCAGGTGTCTGGAAGGGTTCGCCGCCAGGTCGCTGGAATGGTTCGCATCTCTTTAATATTTATACAACGCCTGAGCATCAGTCCGCAGCGCCACGCCGCGTAAACGCTGAGCGAGTTCGTGCGCGTACACAGGAAATTTGAACTGAAAATCTGGCAGCATCGAGGATGCTGCGAATCGGAGAGGGATGTAGTAGTGATGTAGTGAGCATTGAGTGCGGTCGTTTGCCGAGTCAGCCTAATCAATAGGCATCAAGTTGAACATAAGAATTTTCCGCTCATTGATTATTTGCTATTTGTCGAGAAATGTAAACTCTGTGGGATGTGCCATTGTTTGGCGTTGGGGCTATTGCACGCTGGCTGAAGTGAAGCCTCGCGTTATCATGTAATGAAACTCATGATCATGAATAGAACTGAATGGATTCCCTTCAGCAGCAGAAACTGTATCTCGTTGCGTTTGCTTGCAACGTGTCGAGCCAAGGTTGTCGACTCGACGCGACTACCGATTTTGGTGTCGAGCGCGAATTCCTCAGTCGACATCAGCCATCGTGCAATGTCGCCTAAAGCCCTTGCTCAAGTAATTCGTACGTCTTGATTGATTTCAAACTCGGTCTCGAGCCCTCGGCGCTCAGCCCACCTCTCTGCAATGTTTTCTTTCCTCTGCCGGGTCGATCTCTTCCAGGCTATTAAGCCCAAATTCCGATGCCGACAATTCGTGACGGCAGACTCCGGACCTCTCCGGACTCCGATGTCAGATCCAAGATCTTCAGGATCATCCTGGATCATCCTTCCTCGAAATAGGATCATCGCTCGCTAGAAGGCGAAGGGCCAGAAGGCCCGAGATTGGCGGAAAATTTTCCAGGCTTGTTCGAAAGCAGCAGCCGGAGTCACAGCAATTTCGAAGCGGTGTGATTGAGCTCCGACTACGCACGAAAAGTCGAAGGAAAAACTCAACTGGAAAAACATGCGTTGTCTGCCTATGAAGTGATGGGCGAGTGTGTCCCAGCGCCTCGTAAGTCGCTCGCCAGTCATCACCGGTCACCTCTCGAGCGAGCGCACCTCTTCTGCGTCACACTCGCAACAAGAGAACCTGAAAGTCACAAAGTCACCCGACAACAATATGAGGCCTAAAGGTACGCGGCGCGTCAAACATCGAGGATCAGTTGTCTTCAGATAGCGAGATATCCCCGTCCCCACATTTGCCCACACAACTTTATTCGCCACAATGGCTGGATTCCTTTCTACCTGGTTCGTGTTGTCGATTCTGAGCTCTCCCAATACCGTCCCTCATTCACGAGCACAGCTTCACATCCGATCATGGCGACGCGAACACAACCGACCCACGAGTCCAACCGCACGTTTCGGCATCACCTTTTCGCTCCAACCTCGTCGTCCCCCGTCGTCCAGAAATTCTACGCATCTCTTCAGCCCGCTCCACATCAAAACATGTCGCAGACAAAAGCTCTGACTGGGAACAAAACTCAACCACTTCGACTCCCAGGCGTCGCCGACCTGCTTCGCAAAGCCCATGAACCGCCCCCTCCACATACCCTCTTTCCCACCCAGTCCTCGCAAAATCACATTTCCAATCTTTCCCCTTCGCAAATGGGTCTACAGCTCTCGCCGTTCGTCCCAACTTTCGAGCGCGCTGCACCCAGCAAGCCTCCCGCTCCTATCTCCCCACGCCTTCGCAAATCGCCCATCCTACTCCCAGTTCCATTCCTACAGAGCCAAGCTAATACAGAAGGCGCCTCCCCCACCTTCGCCGTAGCCTCACCCGTTGAGGCACCGTCATATCTCCTACACACCGCGGCCGCGGGAGCAAGCCAGGAAACGCAACACAAAAAGAAACGTCGGAGACCATCCGAGTTTGGACCTGAACAGTTGCTGAAAAGATTCGCTTGCACTGTACCGGGTTGCGACAAGACTCTTGCTAGGTAAGTCGATGCTCTCAATAGGTGGCGGCGCCGGTGCGGGAGAGCTGACGAAGTCGTCGGTGTGCAGACCGTCCGCCTTGAAAACCCATCTCGTAAGTAACGCCGACAATCAAGAGGTAGGATACAACTAACCTCGTACGGTGAATAAAATAGCGAACACATTCCCAGGAACGCCCCTTCGTCTGCCCAGTCGATTTCTGTAGTCGAGGATTTAGCGTGTTCTCGAACTTGATCCGTCATCAGCGGCTCTGTGTGAGCATTCAGTCTGTCTCCTTCTGGCTTCCAATCATCACCGCTTACCTGAAAAAAACCTTGCGCAGAACCATCCCACGCCCCCAGGCCACCCATCTCTCCAAAATGGAAAACGGGACCCTCGCGTGGTTACAAACCTCGTGGACTCGCCTGTCGTATTGAGGTCCACACAGGAACACCGCTCTCCTAAGGAATCTCCTGAGCGGACCGACATCGGCCAAGTTCGTGATGAGACGTCGCCATCAACCACGCACCTGCCATCACCAAGAACCACGCCGTACAACCCACAATCGCTTCTGAAACTCCTGTCAGCAGCCGCAGTGCTCGACACCGTTTGAAAGGAATTTCATCCGAGTCGGCCCGCTGGTCTCGGGAGAGTCGACGGAAGGCACTTGTCGTTTGTCTTTCCATATAGTATCAGTGGAGTTTACCTCCTGCCATCGCCTCCTTAGGTTGAGTATTCGTCCTTTAGCTGTGTTGTTGTTTAATGGGATAGCATCCTCTGTATCCGTGTGAGGTTGAAATCGAACTCACCCTTCCTGGACGTCGCTCGGGCATGTAGAGTCCCTGTCCCTTGGTCATTCTCAGCACCCAAAGTACGACAGGATTGGCTGAAAGTTTCAATATGGCATCAGCCTCGTTCTCTCCCTGTACAGTTCCTCCGTCTCATTCATCAACCCAGACGTGTGATCATTCACTTCCTCCTCCTCGAGCTCGACATCCGAAACTCCGCGACCTTCCAACGCATCGTCGAGCTCAATTTTGACTCGGAGGCCCTTTTCAAGTAAAAGCGAATGCATTTGGCGAAGCTCTTTGGATTGGAAGGTGGAGCGCAGTGGGAGAGAGAATGGCATCAAGTATAGCTCTGTGGAAAGAACGGAAAGAATTAGGAGACTATCAGTGCTAAATGGAAATGAAAGCGAACCTTTGACCCAAGGGCATTTACGAATACCGCGATAAAGAAGAGCCTTCGCTCGACCGAGCTCTCCATTTCGGCATTCGAAGTCGATGTACAACGTCCACAAAGCAGGCGACGAGCGAGTCCTAAAGAAATAGACACCATAAATCAGAAATGAGAAAGGAAAAGGAAAAGGAGAAGGGAAAGTAGAACTTTGGATGTGCGACAGCCCTGTCGAAGAGATTTCGAACACCCCACTCATTGTGCGATCTGACGTCGAGATGTAGCTCCGCGAAGATAGCGAAAAGCCAGCCTTGACTTGTCACTATCTTATCTTGCAGCACATTCGCCTCAAGTGTTCTTCGAACGTGATTTTGAATCTTCATCCGCACTGACTCGACAACACGATGTCAGCTGTGCAGTCTCGTGCGATAAAAGTACAAGGCTCGCTCACGCTCATTGTGAAAGAAGACGCTCAAAAATAGCTGATTATTGGGAAACACTTTGATGGCTCGTTCGAGAACCTCACGAAGCTGACTCGGGCGAAAGCCTCCACCGGCTGACGAGTGTCGATATAACAGCTTGACGTAAAGCATATATGCTTCCTCGTGTTCTGCTGAGCCTATAGCTCCCGAATTATCGAGACGTAAGAGGTGTTGCTCGAGAACCTCAGCGGCTGGCTGGAGACCTTGGCTGCAGTACTCGAAGATCGCGAATGAGTAGGCGAGGTGATTCCGATTTCGAAGCATCGATTGAGAAACGTTGTCTTGGAAAGACGACGCGAGTAGGTGTGTATAGTACTAAAGAGGAATCAGCACGAGTGTTTGGAATCTGGTATGAGAAAGAAAAGAGCGTACTTGTCGGGCCTTCAAGATTTGTGCAGGCGACGGCCTTGTATCCGATTCGACTTTCGCCAACGAGCCTACAACATGGATATTATGAAAACTCTGTGACCCTGACTCGAGATAATCAAAAACCCACCAAGGTCCTTCCCTTCATCCTCTGCGCTAGTCACTAGGACTCGAAGCGCCAACATCGGTCTCCCAGCCTCCCATTCCATCTCGGCCCAAGCGCGCCAAAGTAGCGGACCATCAAGTTGATCTTTCGGATCAAAGTCTCGATACATCGATAAAGCGGTGACGTAGACTACCCGAGCATCTTCGGCTTTGCCTCGGGAGCGCTCGAGACGAGCGTAGCCGTCCCAGAGGGCGAGATTTTGTCGTTCGGTTCGGAGGACTGTTTTGGCGAGTTTGATGGCTCTGTGAATGGTGAGGTGGTAAGTAAGATGCGAGTCCAGTGGGGGAAGATCATACGCTTTTGGACTGAGGGCAGCTTCGAAGGCGAAGAAGTTGAGGGTGAAGAAGCCGTCGCTGACCAAAGGTCTCAAAAGAGTGAAGACGTTCCTGTCGGAGGAGAGACTGCATCAGCTATGCCCATCACTTTAGTCTCACCATCCGATAGTTCACCTGACCAAGTCGACGTTCACGTCTTCCAAACCGACTTTATCCAGCGCCACAAACCATTTCGGCCTCGTCGTAAACAACCCATCCACCGTCGCCGGACAGCTCCTAAACGGACTCTGATCGGGGCTCTCCAAGCCCCCTTTCCTCTCTCTCTCCATCGGTTCTCCCCCCACCACCTCCCAAGTATTTCCCACAACCTGATTCGGCCAAAACCTGTCTCTCGCGCTCGACTTTTCTGCCATCCCAGAATGAATAAACCCATCGGTAGAAAATGGAGTGGAGGTAGGAAAATCGGGTGGAATAAATGGGAGACCGAGAAAAGTTAAGAAAGCGTAGGCGAGTTGGATGAGAGAATCGGTGGAATGAACAGTGAAGATGAAGTCCCGGACGTCGTCGAATAATACGACGCGGAAAGGGTCGATGTCGTCTGACACGCCTGGGTCGTCGGGTCGGGCTGGAAGAGATTGTGATGAAGGAACTTCCTTCTCGAGTGAAGCCCATTTGGCGAAAGGGTCTAAAGAGTCGGAGGGAAGAGGAGAGGGCGGAGGAGGGAAAGTAGGAATAGGAGGGGGCGAAGCGTCTTCGGAAGTGTTGGACCAGCCTTTAGCTCCAGCTTCACCGATACGGGGAGCACCGGAATCCCAGAAACTTTCGAGAGAATCGTAGAGGCGAGAAAGGTATTGTTGCGGTCGTTCGGTTGGCTTGGCGGACTGAAGAGACGAAGGTCGGAAGAAGTTGAGCTCGATGATGGTTTGGAATGCAGCTAAAGCTCGTTCCGCATAGCCTTGAGGGAAATGTATAAGGTGTGAGCGAGTCTAAAGTAAAGGCTAGGCAGGAGGGGGACAGACCAGCTTGTCGCAGCATCAAGCAACATCGAAGGAACAGATAAATCTCGTTTCCCTCGAGAACTTCCCTAGCTGCATAACGCAGACCGAAAGCAGGATTCAATCAGTACTTGCCTTGGTTGACGAGAGTCAAGCTTACCGGTAGTACCAACTCGTTCCTTTGCCTTCGCCTCCCTCAGCACTCCAAACGCATCCACAAAAACATCCACAACATTCCTCACTTCAAAGTTCGCCCAAGTAGTCTGTCGCCAACTAACATACTCAATCCACAAACCCGTCTTATCCGGATTCTTCTTCAAAGTTTCGTCCCATTTCTCCAGGACGTCCTTCGCTTCCCAAATCTGAGCTGCAGTATTAAGGAAAGCTCTCAAAAGTTTTTCGGAGGCACGGTTTTCAGGATGGGAGAGTGCGCGAGTGAGGATGGATAATTTGATTTCTGAAGTCGTTCGTCGTTCGGTTGTGCTGAGCGTTCGTTGGGTCGACCCGCCGAAAGAAGAGAGCGCGACTTCGTCTTGGAATTCGACGAAAGCGATCCATTGATCCTCGTCTTGTGGGTTTTCTCGGAGAGAGCGATCAAGCTCAATATTGCGGCGCTTGAGATAGGCATCTCGAGATTCGCCGCCTTCGATTCCCAATCCATCAAAAGCGTCGTCCCCTGCTTCTTCGGATTCCTCTTCTTCGAAATCAGAGGGCTTGATCATCCCTGCTATCGAGCGATAGTCTTGTCCTTCTTCGAATTCCAGCGTCATGAGCTTCTCGGGGAAGGTTTGTTGAGGCTCGAATTTGACAAAGCGAGCTGGGTCGGTTGAGGTGGCGAGGAAAGGGTCTTCTGTTGTGGAGGAAGCTTTGTTTTGGGAAAGGATGAAGAGTCGTTTTGTGTGAAGGGAGGTGGTGTAGTTTGCTGAACGAGGGTCGGTATAGCGTGGGGTCTGAGGGGCACGATAGTAGTCAGCAGGCGGCTAGACGATAAGCAAGGCAAAGCGTACTCGGTAGCCAGTATGAGCGCCAACTTCCAGTCCTCGATTTGTGTATGCACTCTCTTTGGTTATTCGAAGGCCAGAATTCAGGCCAACAATTCGGCCGGCTGTCAATCACAGGAACGTTAGTGAGTTGTTCGACAGTTGATGAACGTGACGAACGTACCCCCGAGCCGGCGGTACCGAGGAACGTCTCCTTTATGTAAGGAGCCGTATCGTATATTATACTCGTCTCCTCGCCGGTCTGAATAAAACGTGCGAGGTTCAGATGCGGCTGACGGCTCGTCTTGTCGCGGCGAAGGTGACCTCGTCGCGCCATTTGCGAGCGCTTTGACGAGCTTGTACGACTTTTTGGACTACAAGTAGAGCTTGTGAGTTAGTCCTGGAGCTTCGAGCGCCAAACACGCCAACAAAAACGCACCTGACCATAATCCGAGTCACGCTCTTCCCTCTCCCGCTTCCTCTCCTTCCTTTCCTTCCTATCTGCCTTTTCCAAATCTTTCTCTCGCTTCTCGCTTCCCTTCCCATGCCGAGAACTTGAGCTCTTCCCCTCGGGTTCCCTCTTCGACCGTCGCTCATCGTCGGCATGATGCTTGCGACTTTTACTACTACTCGCTACTGCCCGTTCTTCAAAGCCCTTTCCGCTAGCTACGAGCTCATCTTGGAGGCCGTCGAGGAATGCTGCTGAGGCGGGAGGTCGCTTCGGAGGAGGTGGACGGGCGTCGGGAGATGGTGAACGGCGCGGACGGGGGAAGGAGTCGAATTTTGGTGGTGGGATGCTTTGGTTTGGTTTTTTAGGCTCGGGAAAGCTTGAGAAAGAAGGCGGAGGTGGAGCCATTCCAATTCCACTCGGGGAAGTTGAGGGAGAGAGGCAAGAATCGTCGGCCGCCCCACCCGCAACTAAATTCAAACACGCAGCGCCCAAGGTTTCTTCTTTTACAACGAACAACTCGAAACGTAAGTAATGACGCACCATCTTTCAATGCGAATACTGCCACTGATTGCCCCTGCTCTCCTCAGATGAGTATCTCATCCGACTCAACCTCTGTCAAGCTCAGCCTTCCCAACGGCGACAGCGCATCCATCGCATTCTTAGGCGCAACCGTCCATTCCTACATCCACAACAAAATAGAGCGCTTCTTCGTCTCATCAAAGAGCTCTCTCAACGGTCCCGCTGCAATCCGTGGTGGCATCCCAATCTGCTGGTCAGTCACTGTGCTCGGTCTGAGCTCCGATTCTGTTCGGTCAAACTGACTCAATGACTCTCAAGGCCAATTTTTGGACCTCCCGATAAGGAGGATGAAAGGTTTAATAAGATGAAACAGCACGGATTTGCGAGGACTTGCAAGTGGTCTCTTGACGAACAAGCGTCGGTTGGCGACGGCGATAAGGCTGTTGCAGTTCTCAGTTCGTTCCCTTCCTTGTCTCTTCTTCCATCAGATCTGTTCATACTCACCAGCCGAATCAATCCCAAATCTGTACAGCACTCGATTCATCACCTACCACCCAAGCGCTCTACGCCCCCACCTTCCACCTCACCTACACCGTCACTCTCTCCCCCACCTCCCTCCTCGTTTCTCTCAAAGTCCTCTCTCCCTCAACCGCTTCCTCCCCCCTCTCTTTCCAAGCTCTCCTCCACTCCTACCTCCGTCTTCCACCCTCCATCCTCCCTCCCACAGTAACCGCGAAGTCTCTCACCGGTCTATCTTTCGTCGACAAAGTCCAAGGCGGAGCGAAAGGTCTCGAGGATAGGAAGGAAGTCTTGGTAGATGGTCCGAAAGGAGAGGTGGATAGGGTTTATCATAAAGCTCCGGATGCTTTGGGGTTGAGTTGGAGTGGTGGGGAGGCGAAAGTTACGAAGGAGAATTTGGCGGATGTTGTGGTTCGTCCTTTTTTGTGTTGATGTTTGAGGGGAAAGGGGAGGTGAGCTAATTGAGATCTTTTGGGAATAGCTGTGGAACCCTGGACCAGAGAAAGGAGCGACAATGGGCGACATGGAGGAAGGTGGAGCAGATCGCTTCATTTGCCTTGGTAAGTCCCAAAAGTACCGCGGTTTCTTTATTCATGAGACTCACTTATGACCTGAAATCACAGAGCCAGGACAAGTTGGATCTTACGTCGACCTCAAGGCCGGCGAAGCTTGGGAAGGAAGCGTTAAGTATGAATTTACCGCTTGACCACGAAAGGAGGGGAAGTTGTAGATGTCATTCAGCCGAAAAGAAACTGATTGAAAGAGTCAAGCCAAATCGAATGGACTGAACTAAGAGGAGGAGCGAACAGAGCGACGAGCGAGGTCGGCAAATCCTTCGCGGCTTTTGGTATCAGGTCACTGCCGAAAACTCAGGCAAGTCACGGGAGAAAATTGGGACGAGCTCGATTGCGTGAGTGACCTGCATATTTTTCCAGACGTTTTGTTTACTGACTGTCCGCCCAACAGCTTTCTCCCCACGCAAGTTGGTAACCTCTTTGCCCTTGAATGCTTCAGCTTCGTGCGCGCTCTCTCCTGCTAAGGAGCAGATCCAATCACACTTCGAGCACTCACCGAATCCTGCCCAGCACATCCGCCTCTCTCACCCATTGCCCCATCACTCACTTCCGCCTCCACACTCCACGCCTCACTCCCTTGCGTTGGTCCTTTTCCGCACTCACACCCACGGCCGCCCTATCTTCGCTCTCCTTTCGCACTGCCAATCCAATGAGCGACAAGGAACGCCACTAGATCTATATTTCGACAGGCTGAAGATGCTGGGGAACTGAGCTTTGAACTTGGGCGGACGCATGGAAAGATTTACTCTGCGTCGACAACACGCGCTCGCGAGAATGAAGGCAAGCGTCCCCGTCCGCGGACCCCGATAGATAGGAAGAGCTCTCGTATAGACGTTGGTAGGGACAGTAGGGTCGTAGAGGCAAGCCAGCGAGGTCCGTCGGTTGTCATGGAGTGGATGTCATGTTGACGAGCGAACGAAGGCCGGCTCGACGACCAGGAGCTCTTTACGACAGCCTGACTCAGTACCATCTTCTCCTTACTTTGACGTAAATTCAAGGGGAATTTCGGCGCCATTGGTCTTCACACGCTTGCTAGTCGGACAAGCTTGCCAATCGGAGCCTTCGATTCTGGTAGAGCAACCGAGTAAGTACCGTTGATTGGCCAGGGAACTCGACCAGCTGAATCGTACAGGGGAGATGTTTCATCTCTTTCCAATGTTTTATATCAAAAAATCCCCCTTCATCCTCGAGCTGCGACGCGACAAAGCTGAAGACTTTGTTCTAAGCTGTAGACTTTGTTCTTCACTTCGAGCGGAAGCGACGAGAAGGTAGCGACCATCTTGATTACTCTCAAACGTCCACGTAAAGCAGGATTGTCCAAGTGACCTGAGTAGAAGTTTAAACGGGGCTTGGTGAGCCCTGGGAGGAGGCCGGCCATTAAGTTGGAACTGCAGGGAAGGCAGAAGTGTCAATACACCAGGATGAAACGCGCTGCAGACTCCGAATTCGGATATGGGAAAGGCAAACGTTTTCCTGACTTTCTATCCGCGACAAGTATGGCTTGATGAACCCGGTGTGCTGAAAGCGATAGGGGGCAATGGCTGCGAGCATCCATCCTGCGCGTCCTCGCGTTGAGCTCCTCTTGACTTCCGACCATCACACCACCGCCCACTCTTCAGCTCACCACCATCATGTCCACCACCCTCTCATCCACGCCCAAGGAGGAAGACTACTGGCCCTCAGCGGCAGAGTACGCCGCCTACCTCGAGCGCCGCAAGACGGGTCAAGCGACCGCGGAGGACAACGCGAAGGGAGACCATATGATAGCCGACTTCATGGCCCTGAGAAACCAGCGATTGAAGGAGGGACGGGAAGCGGCCGGGTACAAGATGACCTGCGACGGGTGCGGAGCGTCAGACTACGACGAAGCGGAACTCGAGAGCTGTCGCCACTGCCTCTTCACGGCGTGCGAGAGCTGCCAAGTCCACACCTCGCGCGGTGTGTATATGAATGGCTCCTGGTGGAGGGCTTCCCTGCTGATTGTTCTCTACCAGGTATGTGCAAGTGTGAATCGGGCAATATGGGAACCTTTTATTGCCGCATGGAACCACAGAACTACCACCGCTCCCGAACGTCCGGAAGGCAATACACCGGACCGAGGCACCCGGAACAGATGCCCTGGAATAAGGAGCAGTACGAATGGGAAGCCACTCCTCGCGATTGCGAGAATTGTGGCAAGAAGGGTGTCATTCACCTGGACCCGAACTCTGCAAAGAACGGCGCGAACAATGGCGAGTGCGTATGAGCTTTACCTTTAGTCCTATTGAAGAGCTGTAAAGTTCTGACGGTAGCTCTTGACAGGTGCAGGATCTGCTAGATCTTTCTGACGGAGTCCGGGCGTGTAATCAGTTGCTTGCGCTTGCCGACGCGTCGTGTAACGAGCTCTTCACATCAACCAATGTGACAGGCCAGCCGACAGCCCCGCAGGCTGCCGCGAAGCAGGTTTAACGACGCTTGTACTGGACGGAGTTCATTTTGAACAAAACGTTGGGATTCGAGCGCGAGTGAGCTCATGCATCCGTCTCTAAACTTGTCATCATCTTGCATGGCACCGCAGTTGGGCGCCCATGTCGTTGTGGCGCAGACTCAGATGTGAAGCTCAACGGAAGGAGAAGTGGGTCGCTCGGTCAAGATTCCTCAGATCTTGTTTTGACCCGTTGATTCGTCGCGGTTGCCATTACTTCAACCTCTCCATCAGTTGCTCGCTCTCTTCTTCGAAGACTTGGCATGATGGCGCGCTCGGCGAGAAGGAGCTTGATGACCTTTCATCGCCTTGTTCCAAGCACGGGATACCACCTGTGAATGCCTCCTCTTATTTCTTCAGCTCGCTAAAGCTAGCCTTAACGGCCTTCTTAACAGGAATTACAACACCAGAGAATGGACAGTAGATGTCACACCGTGAATCACAAATTTCGTGAATAACTTGAAGCACCCCCACCGACAAAACTTCCCGACGTGACCACCCTCTAGTGAGCCTCTTGCCGTCTTGTTCTTTTCCGTACCCTTATCCGATCCATCGCCGCCATCGCCTGCGCCGCCGTCACCTGGGATCTTGTGTGTAAAGCATCCACATCTTGCGCTGGAACACCAAAAATCGAATCTTCCCGAAATATTTGTATCGCTTTGTCTACAAGTCTGATGGTGGCATCAAAGTTTGTGTCGGCCATGGTAGAAGTCGTGTTCGAAGCTGACGGCTCGACGGCAGCTTTCCAGGCAGAGGGATTTGTTGAGGAAGCGAGGGCTTGCCGTGAGCTTTCTGATGCTCTCCATTGAAATTCCCTTCCAAACGTTGGAAATTCGTGCGCGCTCGAGGTCACCTCCTCGCCGTTCTGCTCAGCTTGCGAGACGTCCATAAAAAACGATTGAGGGAGTTGGACCGAAAGGCTGGCCTGAGGACGGGTATTCAAGAGGCCAGAATCAGAAGATTCTTGAGAGCTCTCTAGGAAGTCCGCCAGTCGAGGACGCTTCTTTACGGAGTGTTGAGCTACGCAAAGGAAGCTCGCAGGGCGCTTGGATGGTGACGCGGACGTGTTGTTGACGGGGATGGGTCCTAAATGTTGATTGGAGGACGTATTCGAAGAAACTGAGTCAAGATATTTCCAAGTTCCAGGTTTGTATACAGGCAGAAAAAAACTCACCATTCTTAGCATACCAACGTTCATACTCTTTCCGACAAGCCTCCGGTCCCCACTTTTCTTGCATAGGAACAGGAAGAATGTGTCTCACAGACCCCCAGAGATTAATCATAGTCGAAGGATGTGGCTTCGGTGCCTTTTTGATTTCTTCCACCGCAGTGATGAGAATCTTGCACTCATTTATCGTCCAGAGGGTCGACGCCACCGATGGAGTCTTTGGTCGAATGGAAGTTGGTGCGAGAGGAGGATCTTTCGCTCGTTCTGAACTAGAGCTGGCACGGCTGGCAATGATTTGGGGCTCAGCATCAGAAGTGCCAATGGCGACAGGCGGACGAGGGGGGAGAGGAAATCGGAGGGATGCTAAGGGCTGGACTATCGGTTCGGAGGATGGAGAGGGAGAGATGGGAGAGAGAGGGTAGGAGGTGTGAGATTCTCGCTCTCCAAAAGCCTGATTGCGTGGATGAGGGTTGAGGGGTGGTGGTGAGTTGAAATGAAGCGTCGGCGAGGGTAGCTGTAGTCCTGCAGACATAGGTGGGGTCGCTAGTGGCATCTTTGGGGACGAACGTGTCTTAGAAGCGGCCAGAGGCTGAGGACGATCTTTTTGTAAAGATTTCCGAGGAGTGTAGGTTAACGAAGTCGATCCAGTACGTTGGGCGTTGTTGTGCGATTGATGAGGCTGATGAGGCTCAATCAAGTCAACAAATTTCCTCAATCGCGTGGATAAATGGACTTGCAGTGGAAGATGCTGAGGACTTGAGAGAAGAACTTCCCACTTTCGGGACGCCCACTTTCGGGACGACTGAAGGCATCGAACGCCCGTCAATTTGTGGCCCCGCTAGACGACGTTCGACGTCACGTTCGACCCCGGATCCCACTAGCGTTCTCCATGCTCTTGATCCCTCTTTGATTGTACCACCAGATGGCCCTAGGTTGTGAATTCTGATCTTCTCGCTGTCAAGAGTAGATTTCGTATCCCAGTCGTGTTGAGCTCTGCGAAGGTCCGCGGCGACTTCAAAAAGAACTGTGACGGTGCGGAGATTTTTTCCAATGTTGTCTTTCCTGAAACTTGTTGAGCCTGGCGTGAAGACTACACTGCGGCTATAATTTGAAGAAAGTAAACGGAATCAAAAGTCAGCCACGAGGACAAAAGGGTCCTTAACTCAAGGCCGACTAGGAGTATACACAGCAGCAACGTACATCTGCCCGTATGATTCCAATAGCTTGCGAACATCATCCGAGCTTGCTAAAGGTCCAACGTGATCGATGACAAGAGCTTTCAAACTTGTCTCACTTCCCAGCTTGAGAGGCTGAGGATGAGCTTGATTCACGACGTCAGGTCGAGAGACTTTCGCGGACGCTGCAAACATCAATGAAAGTTCACCGCTCAGCCTTACCCGTCCAGATGTTGCTTCACTGTCATGAGTCTCTCACTCACATAGAACTGGCACCGAAATCGCTCCTCGTATCATCTCCGTAACGCTTGGACCTCTGCAACTGGCGCTCCCGATTGATAGCGACGGTGACGAGGGCTCCTCGAGACGACGGTTGCTGGAGGGAGTTGACGCTGTACGATTGGCTTCAAGTGAGGTGGGAGCTTCTCTCTGGACTGCTGATAAGCTCATCGCGCAGGGCTTCTTGCGTCGAGATGTTGGGGGTCTGTCCTCAGCTTCGTCCGTGCAATGGTTCATTGCCGTTTGGGATCGTCAGTTCGGTGAAGGTGATGATGGAGTTGATATGGATCTTGAAAGGTGTTGCCGAGGAGGTCTCTCGGACTGCTGTTGAACTTATTTGGTGCGGTGCTGAGTCGCCCTACGTCGCCATTCACTCTCTCTGGCGGGCCCTCCAGGCGGTGGCCAACGTCGACAATGTGTTCCCGGCTTTAGAAAGTCTCACCGAGATCTTCTCACCGCCTCAAATATAAAGTAGATCGTCACGTCAGAATTCGTTCAGAAATCGACGTCACAGTGAGAAGGAGGCCGTTCTAGCCAAGCGGACTCACGGATTGCCGCCTGAGTTGCACTCGCGATGCTACTTTGAATGCGGGGAAAGCTCGGTAGTCCGTCTTTCAGCCGGTTCGGAAACAGTTTAAGAAGCGCTGAACTTCCCTTCCTCTTATTCCCCACCACACATCTTCCCTTAGTATCTTTCGCACTCAGCGCGGCGCCCCTCGACCATCTTCCTTCACTCTTCTCTTTGATGGTCAGCCTTGCCGAAACTTGCGACTTCTACTCGGAGTCCTCAGTACGTTGACTCCCTCGTGGACTGGGAGCCTTCCACTGACCACACATTCTGCTCGTCGCCGTCAGCCTGGGAGTATAGTACAACGCCGCCTTCCTCTTGCCAACGTCTACCTTACTGACCAATCTTCTCTCCTTCCAGTACTATCTTCATCAAAGTCCTCTCCCACATAGTATGCACAAGAAACTTTGAGAGCGTCATTTCCCCAAGGTACGTCAGAGACCCATGCTCTCAGACCGTGTCTCTGCAACCTGCTGACCACTCTTTCACCCCAGACCTTCCTCTTCTCCCAAAATTGGGATGAGTTGAGCTTCCCCTTCAACCCCAGTATACAATCACGGATCTGCGTCACCAGTTTCCGGTTGAGTTTCATTCGGTAAATTTTTCACAGTCGATGTTCGCAAGTTTGTCCTCGTGCTGACCACGCAATCCAACAGGTGGATAATTCTTGTATAGACCTCATCAAACCCTCTCTACGTCCAAGCTAGTACCCAAAAAGCGAACGTTGGACGCTCCAGGTTTGTTCGCACTCCTCCCTCCCCTTCCTACTCCAAGCTAGTACCCAAAAAGCGAACGTTGGAGCCTCGGTCCAGCAGCCGAAAGGTGAAAGACGAGATGACATTTCCTCCCCATTCCTCCTCATCCAAGCTAGTACCCAAAAAGCGAACGTTGGAACCTCGAGTTAGTAGCCGCAAGGCGAACGACGAGTTGGAGATGTCACTTTTGCCTCCCCTCTTTCCCTTGCGAACAAAACTGGAGACACACACCTTGAGTATCATTTTGCAGATAATGAATTAGTGAACACAAAATCTCCTCACCCAGGGGTTCCTTGGGTGCAAGAACTACCTTTCCACTTCGATCGCCCGCGCGTCCACGACGTTGCGCTCCAGGAGCATTGAAGTCCTGCTGTTGGTAATTCAGCTGTGGGTACTCGAGAACTTGCAGTGATCAAAATCCTTCTAAATTGGTTGCTTCACAAAAGAAGAATTTAGCTCCTTTGGGACTTCCTCTCCGGGACACTTCAAGCTGAGCTCAAGTTAGCTTCAGCAACCACCCCTTCGATACAACCTATGACCTCTCTTCATCGCTGGCCCAGCAGAAGGATTCGGCTCTATCCCCTCCGCTCCTCCCCTCAAAGCAATGTTGAGCGCAAGCTGGACGCTCGCTCAAGTACAACTTCACAAGCTCGTATAGCAGGTGGGGAATTGGCAGTGTTTTTCAGGATGCGGAAGAGCTGGGAGAGCGTGCGGAATACCATCGGAAGGCAGGAAAGAGGAAGGTCGTGTTGATGAATTCTACTTTGGACAGCTGGTCAGAAGGAAAAGACCTGAATTGGGTGTGCATGTTGTCAAGATATGATTACGTACTCGCATGCGGACCCTGAGCTTGGAAGAACGGACGACTTCATCCTCCAGGCTCCGATCAGCGACAGGTGGGGTGCATTTCGCAGCAGCACACAAGGGTCCGCGGATTTGGAGCTTCGCACCCCATGGCGTCGCTGGTCCGAGCTCAAATCGCGTTTATCAACGCGACTGGGCCAAACTGGGCTCAAGCAAGCTCAAGGGACGCTTCGAGCTGCCAGGCCTCTTTCGGGTCAATGTTAGCTTGCTGCGGTAAGTTGATGATTTGCATACGTAAACGATGTCTCGACACAAGCTCGGTGGTGGCGGAACACGCGGTTTGCCTTTACAAATGACTCCTCACTTGCTTTGATTTGACCATCCACTTACGCAATGTTCAGCTAGTTGTAGCAGGCTTCTCAGACCCGTGAGATCCGAAGGGAAGATAAAATCGGACAAGACAGAGACGACGAGGACGAGGACCATTATCGTACAATTGATGTGAAACAAACTTCTCTGCAAGCACATCGACCACTACAAGCGCGCTATGCATTCTTCAAACTCCAACAAATCACTAGTCGAAGATGTCTCGCATCAAAATTATTCAGAATGTTCGTGAAAGAGGGAATCACACCTGGAAGGCCCACAACGCCTTGATATCACCATTGACCTCCGTGTCGAGCTCCCCGTCGACTCGCAAAAAAAACGCTTTGACCGCCTCTTTCTTGTCTTCTTGAATTTGGCGCCTGTGAATCCACATCGAGAGCTGTACCCAAGCAACAAAAAGACCCATCGCCGCACCCGCTGTCCCTAACGCGCCAACGATGATGGCCGCCAAACGGTTGTTGATGAAGCCTTGGATAGCACCTGAAGGAGTGTTTAAGCGGACAATATCCGGAAGTTGTCGGTAAGGAAAAGACTCACCGAATAAACTGGCGAATGCAGCAAGGGGAGCGATGAAAACGCTGCCAAACTTATCCTCGAACCTGAAAGCCACCGAGTGATCATGTTTCAAAGCAGTCCGTTCCATTGCCCTCTTGAAGACATCATATGCGACCTTGTACGTTCTCGTATTCCTTTTGATAAAGTCGTTAACGTCGTCAAGGTCGTCGTCACTCGACGCCTCGTAGTCGTCGAAAATTACGCGATCCGGGTACGGATATGGCGTGAAAAAAGGAGCCTGACGCAAGTGAGTAATGAGATTGGACTCAAATAGCCTGATTGACAGAAAGATACTCACGTCATAAGTATTTTCCACCCTAAAGTTCACATTCACAATTTGTAGGACGCCATTAAGATTGCGAATACGGTGGAGCATACTTCCGTCAGCAACAGGTCCAGCTTGACTAGTATATCCTACAAAGTAGCTGTGTCAAAGCAGACTCAAGTACGAGAAGAATATGTAAGCTTACTCCGCGAGGGAAGTACTACTTCGGACCACGCAACCCAATGGGTGACGACCGTGAAGTTGTCGGTCAATACTGCGACTGTGGAAGGAACCCCAGCACCAAGCGTGATCTCGAAGATCATAGGAGGGAAACGAAGTTTCAAAAAGACGTCGACGGCAGAAGCACGTGTGTAATCTGCTTGTAATTTTCACCACTTGAAAAGCAAGATAACATTCAAAGGAAAGTCTCTCACTCGAAGGGGTGCCACACCGCGGCCAGCCTTCTTCAAGCAACAAGCCATCCTTGTTATTCAGGAACAGAAAACCGTCTGCGACAAGCGTCTGGTCAGCAGTGAAAAGTTTGGAGGGCTGACTACGTACACACGTGAGACTCTTCAAACACCCCCGCTTCCCATCCACGGGGACCACAGGAACCCTCGGAAGGTTCCACGAAGCACCCTAGATACGAAGCCAGGCTAGCCTCGTTTGATCTTGGCAAGGTCAGAGGTTCTAGCTGCGGTCATCAGCAGGGCAGAATCCCGCGAGCAACGACAGAAACAGGCGGGTACTCACGAATTGAATCATACAAGAGGTTCAAAAGGCAGTCCCTCGTGCTCAGCTCTCCGAAGTGACGGCCATCCCGACCATAGATTTCTTTCACAGCTTCGTCATCTTCAAAATGATGTCTCCCGTCTCCAGGTAGTCTCGGGGGCGAAGCAGGTACCCATCCCCTCGCTGCAATCATGCATCTTATTTCCAAGGAGGGCAGGACCAGTGGCTTGGGATTGTTTCCTGATTGGTCAATCGTCAAAATTTGTGGGATTTCTATGGTTGGAATCTGTTGTTCCCAGTAGGACGTTGCCGACGACTCGGTTCGTGTGTCGGTGCTGTGCACGCTTCCACAAGCAGAGGCTGAAGGTTCGTGGACGCTGTCACCGGAGTTCTGTTTGAAATTGTGAGCCTCTCCCTGGTTTCGCATGAGTAGGATGAAGGCGGACTTGAGTGTAATCCGGATTGCGCAGGCCGGCATGGGCAATATTGGCGCCTGGGATAATGTCGCTCACGGTGCGAAGGGAACTGGTGTCGAACGAGGTGGGTGCGAGGGCGGTAGTCTGATTGGTAGGTACGGCTGTGTTGTCCCTTACGGCCTTCCATGAAGATCAAAATTGTTGGGTCAGCGCGGTTCAGGTGAGCCCAAGAGGACGGATCACAAAGGACGTACAGTGTCCTCAAAGATAGAGGCAAAGAACGAAAGATTTCCAGACGAAGTCGTCTCACCGCCGGCAATGGTGGCGCCTGGGATAATGTCGCTCACGGTGCGAAGGGAATTGGTGTCGAACGAGGTGGATGCGAGGGCGGCGCTTTGATTGGCAGGTGCGACTGTGTCGTATCTTACGGCCTTTCAAGAGAGCCAAAGTCGCTGCGTCAGCGCGGGTTAGGTAAGCCCAAGTGGGCGAATCACAATCGACGTACACGAACTCCAAGGGGAGATAAACCCGGCACTGATTGCGATCGTTGAAGCACCTTACGCAGTCGATTGTCGTTTTCGGTCTCATCCGTTGAAAGAAGCCGAGACGAAGTCGTCTCGCCGGAAGGTGCGGGGCAACCCAACGTCGAGGAGCGAATAGGGAGCATGGGAATGTCGATAGTGGTTTCTGAACGTCTTTCTCTGACTGAAGACATTGCGGACAGTCAAGGCTGGAAGGCAGCTGGTAAGGACGAGGTTGAGGGAAGGAAAGAAGGAAGAAAGGGAGTGGACAGACGGATAAGCTAGTTTTCCGGGCTCCACGGAGGACGTACGCGCAGTCTCCCTGTCCGAAATCAGCCTGGCGCGCGGCAACTCTCTCATGAAGGAGGCAGCTCGAGGCAGGCCGCACTGAGGGAGAAAATGACCTCGCGGGCGATCACGTGCACGGCTGGACGGCGAGGGCGCCTTTGACCATGAGGAGAAGCCTAGCTGAGCGCTGATGGGCGAATAAGTTAGCCAAGGAGCTTTCTGGCCAATGAGAAAGCTAATCACCAGCCATCAGAAGTAGGAAAGGAGAAGGCGCTGTTTCTGCGGTCCTCAGTAGGGGATCATCAAGTCAGTCCGCGAACTCGCAAGGGAAAAAGCCGCTCACCGACCCACCAACAGAACTCGCACATCCCTACATCGCTATTCGATACCTCGGGACGAAGAGGACAGACCCAATTACAGTTTGCCACTTTCCCCACGACTGTACAGCTTCATCCAGCCGCGAAGGCCTGCAGGACAGCGGGGGCGCCCTTGTGGGAAAGGGCAGCTGAGTGATGATGGGCGAATACGTTGATCAAGGAGCGTTCTGATAGATTTTCAGACTGCTCGCTGTTGAGATCTGGAAGGAAGAGGGAGATAGTTCTGTAGTCCTCAAGGAATCAGCAAGTCAGGATGAGAACGCGCCAGGATGAAGTCACGCACTCACCCACAGCGCATTTTAGGAACCTAACATCGCCATAAAGTACCTCAAGGGAAAGAAGTTGAACTCGACCACAACCTTTTAGCTTCCCTACGATCTCTAAACTTCAGAACTGTCCTGAGAGCCGCGAAGGCCTCGCAAACTTCCCTCGCCGCCGCCTCTTCTTCTCGAACGGTGTGAATATGATTCGGGATGCAAACCGCTGACAAGTGGAGACTCGAGAGCTTGATTCAAGAGCTACAGACCTGGTTTTACAAGAGGGCTCAGTGCGGGCAAAAGTCATGGAGAGTGAAGGGGGACTGACGAAATGAAGTACCGCAACGGCCGCCTTTTCGCCGACGCAGCGATTTGAACTGAGCATAATAGACAAAGCGAAGAGAGCAGAAAAGGTAGGATGTCGGTCAGAGACTACTTCCGTTCGCACGAGCGGAATTCGAATCTGATAACAATCGCCAGGTCTGACTCGAGTAACATCGAGTGCTGAGGGATTGACTGATCTGATCCTACTGGGCAGTCTCTCAGAGCGGGAAGACAGTTGACGTGAGCGCCTTTCAGGACATTTGAGTGGGGCCGGCTTGTACTGGAGCTGCGAGTAGAGTAGACGATGTTGTGCGGTAGGTAATGGCGCAGCGCAACGGGTTGTCATACATCTGATGGATTGATTGCGAACTCGTAACGCTTCGAGAAATGTGGAAGAAGAGAAAGAAACGCGCGGGTAATGTAGTCGGATGACGAGCTGCACCTTGCCCCTCCTCCACCTCGTCCTCCACGCACCTCTCCCAGTCTCTCCCAGCTCATTCGGGGCAATGTCGCGACCTCCTACGCGACCTCGATCCTCCTCATCATCCTCTTCTCTCCCCTCTTCTTCCTCCCCACTCGCCTCTCTCTCCCTC
>JASZXU010000247.1:0-28342 GCA_035521515.1 Phenoliferia sp. Uapishka_3 | reverse complement strand
AGTGGGGCCAGGTGGGGGTCGGTTGGGAGCGGAAGGGTTGAAGTTGGAGATAGGGACAGTATTTTGTCGGATGGGAGGCTGGGAAGGTCCGCCTCGACTCTTGGATCCCATTGGGCCAGCGGTGAGGCCCAGTCCTGCCTTCTCGGCTGCTTGCACAATTTCGTCGTCGAGGACTGTCAGAGCGGCGCAAAGTACAATCCATTCGACCATGTCCTCATTTCCTTCGCCAAGAGTTTTCCAAACTGTGGTATATGAAATCTTAGTTAGTTGTCTCTCTTTCGCAATCGTAAAGCCAAAGCATGATAAGTGGGAGGGACAACTCACCAGCCTTCTCCTCGTCCGTCTTGCCCGTAATGGCGACCCTCGTGCCCCCACCAGATTCCGGCGAGTTCTTCTGAATCCGACCAAATTCTATCCGCTTCGGTGGGATGAGGTGTCCGGCATATCTGGAATTCAGCAAGCGAGCAAGGAGCAACGTCAGCTCATGCGCATCAAACTTCGAATACTTCGGGGATAAATATCACCAGTCGAAGCGTTACTCACGTGAAGTAGAACAATGTCCACCACCCCGCGTTCGGATTTGGTTTAGAAACCTGAAAGAGTGGCTGCTCCTGTTGCGGCGCGTCGGGGCTGGGCGGCAGTGTGAGCTTGTAGATTGGGCTTTGAATGCCACTTTGCGTAATGCTCCACTTGAGATTCCTGCTCGCTTCGCATCTGACGCTGTTTGCTCCACCACCGGCGCCGCTCCCACCGTGCGAGTTTGAAGAAGAGCGAGAGGAGAGACCGGCGCCTGTCGGAGGAGGGAAGAGCTTGGCAACGCAAAGGTCACCAGCGTCGGAAGGGGTGAGAAGGTAGTTTTCCTTGTTGACGTTTGTGTGGAGGTAGGTGTCTATTGGATGAGACAAAGGGCAGGGCGAGAGGGGCAAGGTCAGCTTCTGATTTGGGGTGCGTGCATGGGAGATGCAATGATCGAAACGAACACAGAATGTGGGCTGGTTTGCCGTGGGGAGTGACTATGATGGGATAACATATCAGAAGGCTGACCAACAAGGAGATTGAGAGCGTTAAGTTACCGATCAAAGTCGGAAGGTGGTCTGGCATGGGCGGATGCGCCGGAGAGGTAAAGATAGAATAGATGGCTGTAAATGCACGGTTTTCAGTAAGCGTTTATCTGGTGATATGCTTGGATCGATGGTACGGCTTACCAGACATGTTGGAACTGGACACTCAATAGGCGCTGTGCGAATGAGAATAGGTGTTCGCAGCTACCTGAGCTGGATGGCGCTCGCCTGGGTACGAGGAAAGAGCGTGTAGAGAATGAGGGAACAGAAAGAAGGTGGATGTGCCGAGGAAAACGATGGCAGACAAGCGGTCTAGTCGAGCGGGGCGGCTGATGAGGGCAGGAGGCGCCTGCGAGGGAGAGAGGAGGGAAAGAGGTGCAAAGTTGGCGTTGGTAGGGTGGTTTCCTGGGCTTTGTGCGAATGTTATGTCGTCCTGACCAGCGTTGCTGTCGAAGAGCCTCACGCGACCGTTGCACCGTTGAGTACACCCAAAGCAGCCTTTGTCCGTTCGTTGATCAACTTGAGAACCAAGTCCGCAGTCGCCTGAGCTGAGATGCGGGGCGAAACCACAAGCGAGCCTCTTTCGCGCGCGAGCGACGACGAGAAAGACGACATTAACCACCGAAATCGTCGAATGGCTCCAAGTCGAATATGGCTCGCCGACGCCGCCGCCAAATCGCTCGTACTTCGTGTCTCTTTGCTCGTTATACCACTCGCCGCCCATCATGGTAAGACCTGTTTCAACGCCTCCGTTCCGTCCGTACCCCCGCGCCCGCGCCGACCCGCCAACTTTTCGACCAAATGGCGTGCAAGGGGAATCTACGACAAATCTTTGATTGAGGGAACATGGGAGAGGGAGAGGGACGCCGGGCATGAAGCGGGACAGAAGAGAGGGGGAAAGAAGAGAATATTGCCGGGTACAGGCGTCGATATGGGCCAAAGGGGGAACCTATGAACGATTCGACGCACTACGACACAATCCCCTCCCTCACACGACGCACCTACCAGCACTTGCCCTATCCCATCCTATTCCACGCCTCTCTATCTCTATCATCAACATTTCCCACGCAACATCTACTGCTCCTTTTCATTCAAGACTGTCATCGCTGTCCGGGAGCTACGAATGCTAACGTTCGCCCTACGCTTGCGTCCTGCAGGACCCTAACGGAGCCGTCACGATCCGCACGCGCAAGTTCCTCACGAACCGCCTCCTGCAGCGCAAGCAGATGGTCGTCGACGTCCTCCACCCTACCCGTGCCAACGTTGCCAAGGATGAGCTCCGCGAGAAGCTCGCCGGCATGTACAAGGCCCCCAAGGACCAGGTCATCGTCTTTGGATTCCGTACCCAGTTCGGAGGAGGAAAGTCGACTGGATTCGCCCTTATCTACGACACCAAGGAGGCGCTCAAGTTCGAGCCCAGGTACCGATTGATCCGTGTACGTTTCGCTCCTCCGTCAGCATGCCTGGTGCTCGAGCTGACTATTTTCTTTCTTCTAGGTGGGACTTGCCCAGAAGAAGCCCGTCACTGCTCGCAAGCTCCGCAAGGAGCGCAAGAACCGTGGAAAGAAGTTCCGTGGTGCGTCTCATCGTTTGCCGCGCCCTCGTTGCTCGTCGCTGATCATCGTTACCCCCTCCTTCCTTCGCACTTGCAGGAACCCAAAAGGCGAAGAAGTCCGACGCTGGAAAGAAGAAGTAGTTGCGCTACGTCTGCGGAGCCGAAGGGGTTGGTGGGGTTTTGTTTGTGGAGTAGTGCGCAAACACCATGCCATTGCATACACTTGCTACACAACTCAGGGACGTCGGTTGCGAGAAGCAGGATAGCGAGTGCGAGGGTCCTGTGATGCGCCATACGAGGTGCCAGCCGAGTCGACGGCCCACAGGACGGCGTGTGCGTCTGCTCGCCCTATAATGCCTCAGGCTCCTCCGCTCTGAGGGAATCGACCTTTGGCGGGAGCTCGGGATTACTCAACTATATCTGTCGCGACCTGTCGAAGTTTCAGCGTACCGTGATGTCCACACGTTGCTGGGTCTTGGCTCGTGTGAAGCATAGGTACTCTCGCGGCAGGGACCCAAAGGGACCGAAGCATCATTTCAGGTGTTATTGTGACTTCGTGCAAGCTTCGTGTTACTCATCCATGTACTTCACTTCGTTTGCAAAGACGGCACAGAAATCCTGAGACGAAGCTCGATGGTTCTGGGACGGTTGTCACCGCCACTGAGCTGTTGTTCCCCGAGCAGTGGCGGATGGTGCCGACAAACACGTGGTGAAATCTCCTTTTAGTATAACAAGCAACAAAGAGGTATGATAGAACGTAATCACTGAACAAGCACTCAAACGCATCCCTTGCGCGCTCCCTTCTCGAAACGTTTACTTCCCCCAAGCTCCGCTTGAGAAGGGCTTGTCTTTCCCAGGTCCAGCAAGGATATATCGAGTAGCCGGTCTCTGATAGGTGATAATTTCGTTCCATGAAGCGGCGCCGGCAAGAAGTCCTTCGATGTCTGTTCCTCGAATGAAGATCGAAAGCTCGTAATTGACTATTTTGAGTCGCGCCAATCCGTTCTTCATCTTAAAGTCAATCCCGCCCATCGCACCTTCGGAGAAATTCGTGCTGCCAATGGTGAGGAATAGTGGTTGGCTGGAAGCGGCGGATGGAGAGGGAAGGAGAAGGAGTTGCTTTTGGTGTGTGAGGCGGCCCAGCACTTTGTCCTTGTCTTGACGCGGAAACGCAATGAGTGAAGGTGACCAAATTATGAGCTACGGAAGTAAGACTTACAGTCGTAGAAAAGGCCTTTGACAGCAATCGGTCGAGAGTGGTATTTCGCATGACAGCCCATGTTCGAAGCCGCCTGTCGAACAAAAGCCTTCCGTGAGTCCTGGAAAGGAAAGAGAGACCGTGACACGTAGTAGTCAGAGAAGACTCACATCGACAGCATCTTGAGAGCAGGAATTTGCTGAAGTCTGAGTAGGGTACACGATCGAGATAGGGGGAAGATTCGCATCTTCATCGTCTTCGCTCGGGAGCGATTCAACGTCGCCACCTTTCACAAGATGCCACAGCTGACGAAGCCAGAGCTCCTTGATCGATCCAACGCTAGCTGTACAAACTTCAAGCCGCATCCCTTTTTTCTGCTGCCTTGTGAGAGGTTGGAGAAGCTGGCGCGAGAGCTCTGCGAGCCTGCCGAGACCCATTGCGTTGAAAGTAACACTGTGGTAAGTCCCTGGCTGGGAAGGAATGAGAGAGCCGGCAGCTTTGCTGAAATCGTAGGTTGATGTTAGAGATCGAATAAAGGGGAGAGGACAGCCAAGGGCGGTCAGGTGGCTCAGAAGGATCGTCTCGAATTCGGTCGTCAAAGGTCGTTGTTTGGGCCCAAGAGCGGGAAAGTCTTGAATGAAGTGATGCTATGAAGTTTTAGAGTCAGCTGTCACAACATTACAGCAGAACAGCGAGTGAAAATATTCACATTGGAGCCTCCTACGAAGTCGATCGACATCGCGTTGCAAGAGGTGATGAGGACGCGGAGAAAATTCCGGTCGGCGTGGTCGGTATATTTGATGACAGCAACTTTGGTATGCGCGGCTCCAGTGCAGAACGGGTATACAGCGACATAGTTTCCGCCGTAAGTCTCACGGTAGGTTTTCGCGAGCTCGCGGGCGACGGAGAGGTGGTCTTCTTTCTTAAGGTGCGGCTTATCCTCGACGTCAGCGGACACGCAGGCAGTAGATCTCTCCGGGTCGTAATCAATGTCGCGACCCATTATGATTTGCGCGTTTCGCGTTTCGTTCTGACCGACCGGAAGGAAGCGGTCTGTGAAGCTTCCTTTCAGCGGATAGCGGGCTGAATGAAAATAAAGACTCGGATCCGACTCACAAAACTCGTCTCCAGCAACGAAGAAAAAAAAGAAAACCCCTGCGACGATGGCGTCTTTAACGAAGATGTCGCTCCAGGTGACAGCGTTGGCGTTGGCGCCACGTCCAGTGGTTCTTGTCAAACGAAGAGCTCCCTTCTCGTAGGCCATCGCTGTAGTAATGATAAAGTCGTCCTAAGGATTATTGCAATGCGAACTTGACTACGCTGGACTGACCTAATGGTTGCGCTTTCACTTTCTCCCACTTGACATTCGGCTTGAAATCTTCTTCTTCGATAGGAACAATGGGTTTGGCCGCAGGGACTGCACGAGCTCTTCCTTTGCCTTTCTGGTCGCTCTGAGCAGCTTCAGGCTCGGGCTCGGACTCTGGCTCAGGCTCGACCGCTTGGCGCTTCGCAGGGACGTCGCGACGCTGCTCCTCGGACTTGCGTTTTTGATGAAGAGCCTGACGTTCGGCGAGCTGATCTGCGACCGACATTCCGAGATGAGGCTTCTTATCTTCTTCGTCGAGAAGCTGGTCAAATTCCTCGTCCTTGACTGGGTGATGCTCCAGCTTAGCGAAAGGATCTGCGAAGGCGAAGTCAGCTCGGGAAGGTAGAGCGAGGATCAAGCACGATGCGTCGGCTCACTAGGAAGGTCATCATTGTCCGAATCACTCAGAGTAAGGTCAATCACAGATGATTTGGTTCGCTTTGCGTCGCGCGCCACTGAAGCCTTTGCCTTCGTCTTCGCCTTCGCATGGGCTTTGGCGTCCTCGTCTGGTGACTTCTGTCCGCTCAATACCCTCCTTTGCTCATCGATAGATAGCTTGATGGCGAGCTCTAGGTCGGGGTCGTCCATTTCGTTGCGTTAGGCGGGAGCACGGTGTAGTTTGACGGTGTGGGAGAGGTGACGACGGCGGGGTCGGTGCGGTCTTGCTCACAAGCCGGAATTCGAGTTTATCTGAGCGTGTTCTGGATGGGTCGCTGTTTGCTCTGGGTTTGCGGAAAGACGAAAGTGCGAGAGGAGGTGCGTCACGGGCAGTCGCGGTGTTGCAATAAAACTCCAAAAACGTATTTTATTTTATCGCGCACGGTCCCTAAATGGAGATCCAGGCCGCCAGTGCCACTTGTGACGCTTCTTGCCCCGCACCACACCCAACCACACGAAGAAAGAAAAATGAGTTCGTCGGCTACAGCATCTCCAGGACTCGAAGGTGTGCTCCCTTCTCGCCAGTATGACTACGTCTAGGCGCTGACGTTCCCTACTCTCAGACTACAAACGTCAAGCGCTTAAGACTCTGTCCGGAAATGTCGACGCACTCCAGTCTCAGCGAAAGGAGATGAGAGAGACCTACGTCGACCCTGCCATTTCCTTCGTCACAAGCAAGGCTCAGTCTCAGCCCATCTCTACCGTAAGCTCCCTCTGCTTTGCAGGTCATGGTGGGGCGTCAGCGCGTCACTTTTATTCAACCACCTCCTACAGGCTTTCCTCGGCGTCTTTTTTGCCTGCACCTTCTTCCCCGTCCTCAGTTTCACTCTCTTCTCTATCGGAACTATCATCACCCTCGTCGGAGGTGCTCTAGCCGTATCGCTCTTTGTCTCCGCATGTGCAATTGGCGGCGCAGGTGCGTCTACCACAGATTTATGACGTCTCGCGGGCGCTGATATACCCTCTATGTGTCTTATATCGAATTCGCAGGTCTCCTTCTTTTAGGCACACTCTTTGCAGCTGCGTGCTTTACCATCTTTGTCGTTTCGTGGGCAATCCTCGCGGCCGCCGCTTTCCGTCTCGTTGTAATTGTTTTGAGGGCGCCCAATCTTCCTCAAGGCCTCAAGGTTTGTTCCATCCCTCCAATTATTTGCCGTTGAAAGTTCCAGGGATCTAACATCGTTTACCGAAAGACTTTCGAAGCGGAAGCCCGTCATGTCCTCGGCCTTCGTTCCAACACGCCCACCTACAACAACTCTCAACCCAAGTCGGAGCAGAATGGCTACGAAGCCGCGTAGGCATTTTCTTTGCATTATGGGTTTTTCTACATAGTCTGTCGCTTGTTGTTGATGGGGTACTCCCTCAGCTCACACTGGAGCTTGGAAACACAATTATTTTGTTTTTTCAAAGTCTGGTCATCGTGCTTGATACCCTAGCGCCAACTTCGAGATCAACGACACTGTCGTTGGAGTCGGATCTCACTGATAAAAAACCTCAAGGAGATTTAGCACTGCAAAGCGTCGGACGAAGGAGATTTTATCGACACTTGGCGGACCGGAAGATAACTGGGCACAGCTGGCAGGACCACGTCCAAAAATGCATTTTTTTTCCCCATGTAGCCAAATCATCATGTTTAAGGAGGAGCTTGAAACTGAGTCCGCGCGGAGTTCTCGCCGCGCCACTACTGGAGCACTCGACGACCATGACGCCGCACGCGCCTTCGCTGTTTGACCCGCACCATCCACGAGCGCGGAGGATGTACGCTCGATTGCTGGCCCGACCTCGACCGCGTCGACTTCCTCTTTCATCTCACCGTCTCGCGTCGACATTCCCGCTAGATGCCATCCCCACAACGCTCAAACCCTCATCAAACGACCGCCTCTCTCCTCTTGGGCCCGAATCCGAGTCTCCACGCCTCTCTGGATACCTATACTTCGACTCAGTGTTCCCTATCAAGCTTGGTGTCTGGGATGTTCGTTCTCTCTTCGCACAGATGGAGAAAGAGACCCTGCTTGGCAAGATTCGGTCGCTGGTCCCTGCGGATTCGAGCTTCAGCGCGAGGTTGGTCACGAGCCTACTGTAGTTAGCGCAAATGCTGATCGATTTTGAAGGGTGGATGATGTTTTCCCGAGAGAGAAGGACGGAGGGGCCTTCGTCAAGTTCTCGTACATCCTACCCGCGGCACCTTTCACCGAGGGTGGAGAAGAATCTTTCCCAGACTCCGAAGTAAGGAAGAAAGTGGAGCAGAAAATACGGAGAGTTGTAGAGAAAGAGGCCAGGGATGCTGTAGCTGCGAGAGGGTACAAGCCGTGGTTCATCGTCGGTGAGAGTCGGGCATTTTTAGTCGAGGTCCGTCTTTATTTCACTGCAGCAGACATTTCTGTTTCTTTACTAAAGCTCGGTCACCCTTAGGGGAAGCCCTGGATGGAAGATATGAACAGATTCTCCAATAACAGCCTGCGAGTCGAATTCGAAGGACCCGAGATACCGCAGGAGGTGAGCAAATTGATTTTCCTACTGTATCATGTGCAGTCTCTTATCATCTTTTATTTCACCCCTTCTTCATATCTTCCCGCTGAATGTCGCGTTTACTACAAACGCATAGGAACTTTATGAAGTCTTTCGCAAATACGGAAAAATCCACGACATCATCCCCCAGCCTACTTCCAACAAAGACACTCCTCGATTCGCTACCATTGTCTACACTTCCCTCCGCTCGGCCGCTGCAGCTCGCAACTGCCTTCACAACGCCTTGATACCATCATCACTCCCCGTCCCCAACCCGCCGCCCCCAACTGTTTTGAGGATCCTTTACACAGAACGACAAAGAGCTCATTTTATCCGAGATTGGGCGACGAGTCATCCCAGGATCATGATTCCCATCGTGGTGGCTCTGCTCGGCGGCGTCTCATGGGCTGTCTTCGACCCAATCCGCCAATTTTTCGTCAAGCAAAAGGTAGAAGGGACTTGGAATGCCGGTAAATGGCAAGTCATTGCCTGGCTCAAGAAGGAGACTCTAGGAAGGTCAGAACACATCAATCAGCTGCTTGCTGCTGTGGTGACTGATCTTGTACTTTTGCAGGCTCGGCCTTGCCAGCGTGCGAAACGCAAGCCCAAGCACTGGTATTGAGCGCGAGCGCGAGGAAGCGAAAGCCCTTCTTTCAACGTGGCTTCGAGATGCGCCAGGTAGGCTTTGTCTTTTTGTGGAAGTGGAGTAAAGCTTAACGCAGCCGGTGCCCAGAAACATTCATCCTCGTAACGGGGCCGAAAGGGAGTGGGAAGACAGCCTTAGTGAACGACGTTCTTGCCGATTCTCCGTAAGTATCATGAAGATCAAATAAAACTAGGTGGGCAATAACTAACGAATATCCACGGATAACAGGAATGTCCTCACAATCGACTGTGCTGCAATCTGCAAGAACGCCCGCTCAGAGACCAAACTAGTTTCGGTGGGTTCTTTGTGTCGACGACATATTCAATAGTTTTGATCTTTTCTGTTACTATAGGAACTCGCAAGTGCGGTCGGCTATTGGCCCCAATTCGTTCTCGCTGCTTCGCTAAATAACATGATTGATTTGGCGTCGGTTGGATTGATCGGTCAAAAGGCTGGATTCAGCGCATCTCTTGACACCCAGCTGAAACAGGTTCGTACTTGTGCTCATTCGACTCAGGTGGTTCTAGCGCTGACTCAAACTATCAAGATCCTCGAGGTCGCTTCGAGCGCCCTGAAGTCAATCGCCTCGGACCACAATGCACGTATTTTGCAGGCAAGTACCAAGGCAGAAGAAGATAGACGGAACGCTGAAAAGCAAGATCAACTTGTCACTCAGCTGAAGACTGACGGAGTGAAGGATGGCCGCATGGATACGATTGCTGGCAATGGGGCAATGTCGGAACTTGGTGGCGGAATCGAAAGCTCAGACACAGAAGGCAACACGTGTGTCCCTTACATCGTTTTGAAAATCTGTAGCTATGAAGCTAACGGTTCACCTTCAGCGTCATCATCGGCCCTGCTGGTTCGCGTGCAGTGAAGGAGCTCGCGGAACGTGATGCGAACTGCCCCACAGGGAAGATTGGCGGCCTCCCGATCGTTGTCATTAAAGGGTAAGCATGCTCCGTCTATTGTTGATTCCGTGCGTCGAAACTGATGACCTGTTCATGACAGTTTTGCAGCGAAGGGCGAGGCGAAGCAGGATGTGCTTTGGGAAACGTTAGCGGAATGGGCTGCTGTCCTTGTCGAGAATCAGGTGATTGCTCTTCGAATTTGTAAAGAGCTCTCCGAAACTGATTTAGATCCTGTGTTCATTCCAGGTTGCGCACGTCATCTTCGCTTCCGACAGCGTCACTCTCACGAAGCCGCTCTCCAAAGCTCTCCCTAATAAACCATTCAACGCCGTCTCTCTCAATGACGCATCTCCCGAGTCAGCCATTCAATACGTCGAATCAAAACTTGCGGAAACGGGTGGAACGGTTTCGCTTTCTGACGAGAGCCGCCCTCACGTCTCGAAGCTGGGGGGACGTCAGACCGACTTGGAGCTCCTGGTTTCCAAGATTCGCGCCGGTCTTGCGCCGGAGGAGGCTGTGGAAGATATCGTTTCTCGAAGTGCTACGGAGCTCAGAAAGACCTTCTTTGGTGACGATGAGGAGGAGGCGAAGGGATTAAAGTGGACCCGAGAGCAAGCTTGGGCTCTGACGAAAGGTCTCTCTCAGAAAGGAGAGGTTTGTCGTTTCACAACCCAGGATGCGTTTTTCTCGTACTTATACCTGCTTTTTACAGCTGAAGTATGCAGATGTACTTGTCAACCCACCTTTCAAGAGCGACGAGACTGCAGTGCGTCGCTCCTTCATGCGAGGCAGAACGAGACGCTGACTCTTTGCTCCTCTCAAGCTCCGAGCCCTCGAAAACTCTGAGATGATTAGCATCCATCACCGAGACGGTACGATATATGTCCAACTTCTTTTTGCTATCTTTTGACTGGGTTGGATGCTTCGCAGGACGCCCTTCCCTCATCCGACCAGGACGACCGGTTTACCGCTCAGCCTTCCAGCAGCTCCTTGACGATCAAGTCTTTTCCGCGTCGATTGAATTTCAAATCAACAAGCTCGCAGAGACGACAGCAACAGCTGAACTAAATGCGGCGTCGAAGTCGCTGATCGAGCTGTCGCAACTGTTTGGAAGCAACGGGCGATGGGCATTCGGCGGCAGTAGCTCAGTGCCGAAGGAGATCGAAGTTAGAGTAAACACGCTGTTGGGAAAGATGAGGGAGTCGGAGATCAAGCTGGAAAAGTTGGCAAAGGAGAAGACGGACCTGCTGAAGGTCCTGGCGGAGGCGACCTAGGGCTCGAAGAAATACTGTTGATACCCGTACATACGTTGGAATTTAGTAAGTGCGGTTTGTTTAGAAAAAAACCCCCCTGTATCCTGTCCGAATCAATGCGTCAGAGTTGCGCAAGGAATACACGTGCGAGGGTCATCAGATGGGGATTCTTTGCATCAGGGCTTCCCACCTTTCGAAACCCATTGAAACAGCCTGGACAGGTCCTCCAACCGACAGTCTTCAAGGGGCGCCTCCAGTCTAGGCGTAGTGACCATCTCCGCGGGACTGGTCGCCTCCCAATTGTCGAAGTCATCTTCACTCTCCTCACTGGAACTCTCATCCGACGTTTCCTCCAGCTCCTCCGACTCATCCTCTTCTCCGCCTTGATTTAATTCCTCTACAACCCATTCCAATTTTCTTGTTCTCTTCAGTAATTGGATATGTTCCTTCTCCAAAAACTCCAGTCTTCTCCGCTCCTCTTCAGCTTTTTTCTTTGCCCGTTCGCGCGAAATCTTTGCAGTGCCCCTATTCCGTTCTCGCTGCTTGGCAAGACGAGGGTCGACTGCGGGAGTGGGGTCCACTACGATGTTTTTGGCCGGGAGAGCGTCTTGCGGAGGTACCTCCAATGAGGTTGAGAGGCTTGCGATTCCGGGGATGGCGCAAAGTCGCTTTCGACTTGAAGTCGCGGTAGATGATGACTGGGAGGTGAGTGCCGGGGCTCTTCGCTTTCGAGGAAATTTGCGATCAGATTGAGGGGGAAGGAAAGAAGTTGACGCGACTGGAGTCGGACGGTTTGGGTGAGCCTGGAGGGAGGCGACAAGTGCGTCATGTGAAGTATCGACGGTTCCTCGTGTTCCATTCTGGCGGCCGTACGTAGCGACATGGCTTGCATTTTCCTCCACCGAATAATCGCTCTCGCCGTTCGAATCTACGCGCGTCTCCCAGGGTTGGTATCGGCGAGGCTCGCGACCTCCTCCCGCGTCGCCCTCTGGAGCGACGTCACTTTTGAGAGTGAAATCTGGGTCATCCTCATCGTCAGATGGCCAATCGTAGCTCAAGTACTCGTTGAAGAGCGTAACTCCACGATTCGCCTCGCCCGTCTCTTGATGCGATGGGACGCGACCGGATCGGGTGGGGAGTGGGTGGTACGTGCTGGAAGGTCTGGTGTCTTGGACCGAGAAATCCGTGGATACGCTAGTCGGTAGAATAGGAGCGATGGACAAGCCTGGAAGGAGACCTGGAACGGTGGAGAGGAGAGTCATCGTGTGCGAAGGCTGAACGGGAGGTTGCGACGCGGCGAGAGAAGTGAGGAGGTTGTAAAGCGTCTGCTGAAGGTCGACAGGATCAAGTGGAGTTGAGCTTGACGACGAGCCGTTCATCATTCTGGCCAGCTCGGCGAGCGCTTCCGCCGCGTCAACAGACGACGGGCGGCCGGTAGTGGCTGAGGTCGGGCCTGCCATAGTGACCTGCCCGGTAATCGTTTGTTGAGAGTGGCCAAACGCGTCCAATCGTGTTCGCCTTGCGCGCGGGCGAGCTGGCAAGGTAGCAAGTCGCGTCTTCCTGGGTGGGGTTTGGCGCGTGCGTGCTGTCGCCGCCGTCGCGAGCTGTGATGTGCGTTGGGGTGTTTCTGGACAGACGCCGATTGGAAGGAGTTGTGTGAAGAGGAAGTCTCGACACCGCTTCTCTTCCCTTCCGCGGCCAGCCGGTGCCCCTGCTTTGGCTGCTTTCGCTATAGCCTACAGATTCGTCGCGGTCGATGCAAACCTTGTATTGCGACGCATGCAAAATATACACATTGTTGCTAAACGAAAGGATTAACGAGGAGGAAAGTAACGAAAGGGTATGCGAAATAAGGGTACTGCTGATGCTATATGGACAAGGCGCCGAGATTCCATCAGGGCGGGACAAAGACACGTAGAAGTAAAGTGCTAAGCAAGAAGTCCACCACTTGATCCAGAGTCATAGTCGTTACTCGTGCGTTCCATGCGAAACCCATCTCCTCCCCAGCTCGGGTTGAATTTGTGGCGCCAAACTCCCGACCGACCGCCACTACCTCGCTGACCCTGTCCGTGAGACGAAGGGAAAGCAGGTATAGCGTTTGCGCCAGGCTGTGTCCCCTCATATCGGAACACCTTCCTAGCAACCGCACCACTTAGCCTCCCCCACAAAAACTTGCCCTGAGTCGGCAAGCCCGCCAACGCGCTCTTCAATTCTGGGCTAGATGCCCACTTTTGCAACTGCTTCTTGAAGATGACGGGGAGGACGGAGATGATAGTGACAAGAACGAGCTTTCGGATGATGGCGGGTGACCAGATCTTCGTGCCGAGAGATGTCGAGGGATCTGCCGCAGCCAGTGCGACGACCTCGCCAACGGAGACTGTTGCGAAGTTGAATGGGAAGGAGCCGATGACGAGGGTGATGAAGAATAGAGGGACGGGGAGCCCAAGAACGCCCGATATTACCTTGGAACTCAAATAAGTGAGTTTGGCGCACAGACGAGTGAATCGGAGCGCGTACATTTAACACCGAGTAAGGCAGTAAGGGGAAGAATCGCGCGAGGAGGAGGTGGGAGAAGAGATCTGACTGGGTGGCAGTTGGAGCAGAGGAAGTGGAAGGTGCAGCGGGGTCTGGGAGGTTGAGAGCACGGCGAGTAATGCCTAGCGGTGTCGAGAAGTAATGCTCCACCTGGAAAAGAGAGCGGGGGTCAGCCGAAAACTTGAAAAGCTGGAAATAGAGCCGACTGACAAGAGGGGAGATGATTCGAGCGATGTAATAGGCCCCAGTTGAGCCTCCCGCGGTCCACAGGCAAGCCCATGTCGTGCCCGCCCAAGTGCCATACAATGCGCCAAATAAGATGTTGGTAAGAACTTTGGAATAAACGCGTTAGATTATTGATAACGAAACAAAACAAGACCAAGAACTTACCTGATCCAGGAATGCTGAAACATTGTTTCCACAAGAAGAGGAATGACAGGACAACAAAGAGATGCAGTTCGGCAAAGACGGACGAAGCACGGTAGACGGATAGTGCGTTCGTGAGGGCTGGTAAGTCGGAGACAGAATGGGGAATGAAAAGATTTGGTAATGATGCGACGAGGGCCCAAATCATGCCGAACGAAGCTGTGAACAGAACGGCAAGGAGAGCGACTTGCGGGACAAAGTTGCGAAGGGTTTTCGGCGGCGGTATAGAGAGCACTACGGCTGGGAGTGGAGGAAATGTCGATGTCCCCTTCTCATATCGTCGATCAAGTTCTCCTGATTCGAGGTCCGAGAGGGGCGGCGGCGTAGTCACCTCGGCAATCTCTGCCATTGGATCCTGTCGCTCAACGGCTTGTGGTGACCGCTGAGCAGTAGGCATCATAAGGCTTGTGAATGACCTCCCTCGTCGAATTCTAGTCGCTCCATCCAGACGAACTTCGTTCTTCCGCTTGTCCTTCGCGTATGGCCCCCAAGGCTCGGTGTCGACTGTGCCCGGCAGCCGAAACGGCGGTAGCGGTTCCGCCATCATTCCATCTGCGGGAGTCTGTGGTGGGCTCTCTGACTCTGTAGACCCACCCTCCTCAATCCCCGGGACACCCTCATCGTCGTCTTCGCCCCCACTTTCCTCGCGCGGGTGCCCGCCTCCATTTCGCGCGAGAGAACTGGAACCGACGTTACTCGACGAGCGGTTGGCGTCCGAAAGGAAGGTGCTGAAGTTGGGTAGGACGGGAGAGCCGGCGAGAGTGGGGGAGAGGAATGGTACAGGCGCCGAGGACCCTCCACCCGAAATGAGCGAGCGCGACCGGATGCGGGTTTGGACGTTCAGATGAGGGCGGAGGGAAAGAGAAGACGGTCGAGCAAGATCCGCTGGCAGGTCCAGAGAATGCGGCCTTGTGGGATAGTCGTCGTCGTCGCCCATCTTTGAATGCCGAGTTCCGTCCTGCGGTGTTATTATTTTCAGTTTCCTGTATTTTTTTGCGCTTCTGTTAGCGAACGTCCTGCGGAGGTGAGAGATGCCCGCTCACCGATGGAAATGAAGCTTGTCCTAGGCCGTATCGTCAGTGTTCAAACGTTCACTCCAACGAACTTGTGGGCGGGGAGACCAACAAAGATTGCTCGCCGAACTCGTCAGCGGGTCATCGGCACACCCTCCGAGCGAGTGCACGGTTCAACTTTTGAGGTGCTCCTCTCGTAACCTCTCTCCTCATCTTTTCCGTACCTCCTGCACACCTTCTCAAGCGTTTCTTGGGAAGTCGCTATTCACTACATCCAGCTCCTCGCGACAGGTTTTTCTCCAAACACGCGACGTCATGATGTGATATGCGGACGATCCCCTTTGTACATGGTTTTCTTCTTTTTGCCACACAGAGCTTTAAAGCGACTATCGCCTGTTTTTCTATGCCAAGACACGTTGTTCTGCCGAGCTGCCTTTCTTGGGTCCGTCACGCCCTTCTATCGAGGATTGGGGCGAGTCGCTCGGACCCTTCCTGATGCGGCATGGTTGGGCGTAGAAATAGGATGGGCTTCGCAGCGGCAAAGATACGGATCTGCCGCCGCGAAAGGAAATATCAGAGTCGGGATTGAGTTAGGAACGATGTCCTAGCACTTTGCAACTTTCTCCGCAACCGGGCAGGACTGGACTATTTTCTTGGAGTTGTCGGGCGTCGCTACTCGTCGCCAACCGACTACTCTGTGGCCCACAGGCAGCCACCGTCGCCTTCTCCTCCCATCGCTTCCCGGCTCGAGCAAACTCGGCTTACTTGGTAGCCAGCGACAGCTTCGAGCCACTGATGGACCCCGCTTCTGAACTGGCGCCGGAGCACATAGTCACCGCACTCGTACGTAAAAGGCCTTGACGCTCGGCCGGGTAGGGCCTCGTCTGACATGATAGTTTCTTCGTTAGTTAGGACCCGTTATTCTCGGAGACTGTGCGCAGATAGCTCTATGGGGTGTTTTGGTTTCGCAGGCGAGCCAAGCGGTAACCGCCAAGTCATGGTCACAATTTAGCAAGACTTTGCGATGCGCCGTAGTTTTGGTGTTGTTGCTGGTGACCTTCTCGACTTCTGCCGCCATTTCTGACATCTGGTATTGTGAGTTCTTCCTGCCATCTCGTACAAATGACGATATCGGGAGGCGACTGATTCTTCTCAACCCGCCCTCCCCACACGACCGCGACACTCGCTTTTTTATTTGACCGTCCCCTTATCAGACGGCACCTCGAATAGCAAGACTATGAACGATTTGGCTGGCGGAACGAAGGTGGAGGCGTTGGAACCACTCTTTGTGGGGTTGATTGCGGCTTGCGTCCAAATCATTTTGACAATCAGGGCGAGCAAAGTATGTGTTCTCTGTTTGGTTTCTGCTCAACTTTGCTGACAATTTCCGGACCCCAGATCGTGCAAGAAGTTAAGTGGCGATGGCTCTATATCGGCACGCTCGGGAGCCTGATCACGCTGGAGCTTCTCGCGTGTATCTTGGTGGAAATGTATACCCTCCCGGTTTCGATATTGCAGACCGGTGCACCCACTGACCTGATGATTCTTCCCGGTTTAGTTACCAACACAAATATCAGTCGAACCCAAATAATACATGGGTCTTTCCTGTGGGATTCTCGCAGGCGCTTGAGGTATGGATGCTTGTCGAGGCCGGCGTAGATGTCGGTACGTGGACAGATCTTCAAATGATGAAAAGCAAAGACTGACGTGACTTTCGATTCTCCACTACCCAGTCATTTCCGCAAGTTGTAGGTTGACTTGACGTCTCAGTTTCCCGAAAGACAAGAACTAACTGGCTCCCTCTACTTATCATCGCAACCAGACTTGATACTATTGCGAGGACGTCTGGGCTGGAAGACGCATCAATCAGAACACTTCCTCGGCCTCATTTACCGGCTTACCATTCAATCAGCGCTGATCACCACGGTATTCGCAATTGTCACTGGTGTGTTCAATCAGACTTGCTTGGCTTTCTCGTGGCTAAGATTCAACTCATACAGCTGTGATGGTGTTGGTTTATCCCGGGTTTGACCCGCTGAACGAGTTCGTCCCTCATCTTCTATCGACCATCCTTTCGAAGCTTACGCAGAGCGCTGAATCACAGGGACATCTACTTCGCTTTCATGTTGCCTCAACCAGCACTTGTGAGCAAAATACTACAATCCTTTTAGATAATTCGGCTGATGCGTTCTCATAGTACGGTCTCTCGCTGTTGGCCACTCTGTCTATCACGGAGAAAAGTCGACGGCATTCGAGCGCCAGACTTTACCTCGACGTCGGCCGAGCAAACCCCAACGACCTTGCTCTGCCAAAGTTCCTCAGTGATGCAGATGATGAAAAGCGTTTAACTTGTTTGTCGTCTTAAACGCGCCCCCTTTTCTTTCTTGGCAAAATCGCTGACAACTGATCCTATCAGTGAAGCACAGCGCTCGCTCAGTTGACAATAAGCTGAGCGTATAGCCCACACTTTCTCAATTATAGAGGTATTGCAACTTCACCGAATCATTTCACTCTGGCTGTACCCTGACTTTATTTCAAACCATCAGGTCAGACTACCTTCGCTCCCACCCGCAGCGACCCCCCAGCTATTATTATTACATGGGTACAAATGTTGTACTATTGAGATTCCCTATGATCATATGTGGATCATTTTGTGAAGAGTGCCGCCGAAGGTCCCTGTCATCCACAGGCTGGGTGGCAATGTCCTAATCGATAGTTTTTCTTTCTGTAAAATCGAACAACGCGCGCGACTCAATGCTGACAATTTACGACAGGTGGCATCCATCTGGCTTCCACACAAGATGGTCTATTGGTTTTGATAAGATTCAGCGAGGGAGCTCCGGACAACTCGTCGCGAGCTTCAGGGTGTCAAGAGGCAGACCCACTGCACCAACGGTTCACGCGTGAAGAAAGGAGGGTCATCAGCGCTACTGATTGAGGTACCGAGTAGTTAGCTATCACTCACTCTCACCCAGTTCAGCTGCTGCTCTTCGGATGACTGATGGATTGAGACGAAAAAGCGGGTCTCAGGAAGGCGACGACGATCGGAAAAGTAGACGCCGACTGCTTTTCACCGACTAGAACGCTGCTACACCTGGCGGCGGTATAAGCCTGAATTTTTTCGTTTCAGACGCCGTCTCGTGCGCCAGTTGAGTGGAAAATTTGGAGCGACGAAGTACCGGCGGTCTACTCGAAGTGCAAGAGTGAATGACTTCGCGGAGGTGAGAGAGTCTTGCGAAAATGCCTCCCCGATGTGAAATTCTGTTTGTGCCGTGAGTCAATGTTAAAGCGTGATAACCAGTTGTGGAATACCTGTCTGAGCGACATCTGATCTACAGACAAAAGAACTTACTCGCCGCGAAGACGTCGACGGTCAAGTCGACAACCTGAAGCCTGACTGTGTGCAGCGACGCAAATCCACGAGAGGCATCGGACCCCTGCACTTCCGGACAGAAGACATATGTACTAGGCCTGCAATTCCTCCGGTGAGTCTGGCAAGAAGCAGAATGTAGTGGCGTTAAATTTACAAAAAGGTTTACAGAAATAAGCGTGCGACTACGAACCTCGCTGAGCCCACTCCGCCGCATCCCTCAACAAACACCTTCCATCAGCCCAAACCACTTGAAACCATGATCGGCTGCACCTGTCGAGCCATTTCCCGAGCTCAACGAACCTTCACCATCCTCCCCATTGGCGCAAAGTCGCTCTCCAGCTCCTCTTCCCTCTTCAACTCGCCTGCCGTAGCACCAAAACTCATCATCCGTAAGTTTGCGACACCACCTCTCATCTCTTCAACCAGAATCAAGCAAGCTGACCCCATTCACGTGCCCAGCCCAATCCTCTTGCCCAGCCGGCACCAAAATCGCTGGATTGAACATTCTCAAGAACGGTTCGGACGTAGTTGCGTTGGAGGATCACGAATACCCAAGTTGGTTATGGACATTAGTGGCGCCAGTGAAGGTGGGGAAGAAGGAGGCGGAGGTTGCTAAATCGGATGCCGAGAAGCTCAAGGACGCACGGAGAGCACTGCAGAAAGCTGGGACGGATAGTATAAAGGCGGCCAATACTTTAAAGTCAAAGTAGAGGCGGTTTGTTTCTGGAACAGAAGGGGACGTCACCCACAGTTTTTGGAGTACTTTACGTATCCTTGTTTGCAAGAAAGAGAGTGGGGGGTATGGTACAAACGGGTTGGGGACGCAAGCGACGAGGGGTGGGGTATAAACTGTTTTGCTTTATGGTACAGGTTCATGGTGTGTCGCATTATGTTCACGAAGTTTGGCGAGACTCTTCCTTCCCTCCCTACTCCTCCTTTCTCTCAATCTCAGCCGCCTCTTCCCCACTCGGCACATCAGCGACCACTCCAACGCTATCATCTTCCTCCAGTCTGACCAACGACCCATCATCCTCTCCATCCAAGACACCCCTCGCATCCCGCTCACCACCACCTACGCGCTGTTGCACTCTCTGCTCATACGCTCTCAGCCGCTCCAGCTCTTCCGGCTTCGTTCCATCTCTTTGCGCCTCATCCACTTCTTCTCCCGCCCCACGATTCGGGTGCTCAACCAGCGCCGGTCTTTCAAAAGCTGCTTTTGGCGCCTCAGCATCACCTTGAGCAGGTGACGCCGTAGCCTGCAGAGGTTGCGCCTCCACTAAAACATTCGTTCGCTCATATACTTTTGCGCAAAGAAGTTCCCGAGCATTGTGAGTCGGTGGAATGTCGAGTCGGAAAGGAGGGCAAGTATCGAGCTGAGCGACGGATTGCCAGCCGCGTTCGATGAGGTCGTCGTCGCTCGCGAGGGCTCCCCAAAGATCGATGACGGGTAGAGCGTCCCAAGGAGGTAGTCGTCCTTCCGGAAGGTCGAGAATAGAGCCATTACGATCCATAAGCGGTACGTCGAACTGCCTCTTCCTCTTCTCATCAACAGCCGAAACGTGAATATGGGTACCCTTCTCAAGGTGGTTATTTGAGAACGAAGCAAAGTCGGCGTAATTCGGATAAAGCATCACGTAACCTCGCATGTAAACGAGTTCGATAAAGTACTTTTTCCAAGATCTTGGCCATTTGTTCGATCGGATTTCGGGGACGATAGTGTCGGAGATGGGGAGGGCGGTTTCGGAAAGTCGTAGTGCGAGGTAGGCGTGAAATTCGCGCCAGACTTCGGGAAAATAGGCGGCGCCCCAGCTACAAGGGATTTGGGAGAGGTAAGGAAGGGTGGAAGGCATCGAGAGGGAGAAGAAGAGCTTGTGCGCGTCGAAGGGTTGGCGTCCTTCTGGTCGGAGCTCGATATTTCGTTGTTGATAGAGACTAACACCGAAGAGGCGACTCGACCGCTCTCTCATCGGAGTGTAGTACCGATATTGAAGGATAGTAAACTTGAGCCACGAGTAGAACATCGGCGAGACCTCGACGTCGTCCTCGAGGAAAACGCCATAGGTATCGTTCGAGGCTGGGTACCAACTTTCGACGATGGCGGGCATGAGACCTCCAAGGATAATTCGGTGCCGCAGGGTGACGGTTCCAAAGTCCCAAGAAAAGTCGTCGACGAGTCGTTGTGTGAGTCGATCTGCCGTTTGTTCGAGATTAATCGAGAGAGAGATTTCGTCGCCAAAGTAGTGGGCGTCTTGGAGTGCTGTTAGGAGTCGGTGAAGGGACGCCGGGCGGTCGTTTGTGATGACGGTGATGTCAATTTTGGGAACGTGCCAGTCTACGGACAAGATAATTCAGCCTAACATTCGAATTCGGAGCGAATGGAAAGATACTCACGTCGCAACGCCTCCATCGGTAGCGCCGACATCCACTCACTATGAACCACATCTTCCTTCAACAAGGGAATTGCCACCAATCCACCCTCCTGCTCAACTCTCGCTCTCGACCTCCTCTTCCCACCCATCCTCACTCCAAACTGTCCCTCACTCCACTTCATCACCTCTCCAAATTCTCTTCCCCTAGCTCCATCTCCGACATAAATCGCCAGTTCAACCTTCCCAATCTTTCGAAGCTCCGCAATCACCGCCAATTGTATCGATTCGCCTGGTGCACCAGTACCGAGAGGATGAATGTCGAGGTGACATCGAGTTCCTCCGGAAGTAGCGTCGGAGGTAGAGGTCGGGAAGAAGACATGAGGACCTTGAGCTGCTGATTCCGAATCGGCGACATAGACTCGTAGATCTTGTTCCTGCGCGAAACCGCAAGCGAGTTGGTGGGCAAGCTCGAGTTCGTCGTCCCCACTTAAAAGGATAACGACCGTTCCATCCTGCTGAATCTCATCTCCCTCCGCTCCTCCTTCCTTCGTTTCCGAAGCTACAGGCCCAGTCCTCGCGGAAGACTTGACTCTCCGAAAGAGTAAGCCCAATTTCGCCTCGCTGCCCGCTACGTTCCTCCTCAGTCTTTCGCATCCGAAATCTCTCCTTCCTTCATCCCAGGGTACCGGAATACCAAAGCTAGGTATTCCAGACTTTGTCCAAAGCGCCAGTGCGATACCAACTTCCAACGGCAAGTCCGTTCGGAGTCCGTTTGAGAGTGGCGTCAACCACTCGGTTTGGATTAGGAATGGAGTGGAGGGAGCGTGGATCGCTGCTGTTCGGTCGAGAGAGTCTGGTGATCCGTCTGATACGAGACAAGTGGCAAGACGGGAGGAGGAGGAGATGGGAAGGACGAGACCACCTGCGCTGAGGAGTGCTGATCCGTATTCTTTTGTTCCGGAGGCGCGGAGGAGGGTGCGAACGTAGGAAGATTTCATGACGTCGAGTTGGGCGTCGATGATTACCATATGTGGAGTTGTAACGCTTGAAGAAGCGAGAATGAGAGCGAGGGCTGCAGGACGAGTCGGAGGGTATTGTAGGAGAGAGACGAGTGGGCCGTGCTTTTTGGGATCGGGTGAGAGACCTTCTGGGGCGAGTATAATAACGCTTGTTGGAGGAGCGGATTGTCGAAGGATTGATTTGATGAGTTTAGAAAGGGGGGAGAGTTGAGAGGTGGAAGTGAGATGAATGACCGCGGTCCATGGAGGAGGCGTGGTGGCGGAGAAAGTGGTTGGAAGACGAGCGAGGACGGCGAGGGAATGTGAAGAGAGAGTTGGAGGTTTTGGTCGAGCTGGTTTTGGTATCATGGATGGTCGAGGTAGGAGTGCTGGTGGTTTGTCTGTATGGAGTGTTGAGACAGGTCAGGTGGGATGGGCCTTCGGCGCCCGCGGAGGGCCGTGAAGAGTGGGACGGAGGACTGACCATTACTATCAGCGTCCCACCACCTGGTCGTGAGCCTTTCCTTGACAATCCCACCTTTGCTGCCTCCATACACTGTCCACAGAACGAGTACGACCAGTACGATGGCGGCGAGAAGCCTGTTGCGATTCGGATTTCTCGACTGGAGGATGCGCGGCAGTAGTCGCTTTGATGGCGGACCGAGGCCGAATACGCCTCTTGAGCTCTTTGACGAAGAAGGAAATGAATGACCGAAGCCTGGAAGGAGTGGAGAATGTCGTCTTGAGAGAGTCGGGGAACTGATGCGCGGTGCTGGTCTCGAGTGGGGGAACTCGGCCGAAGTGGGAACTGGAGAGGGTGGATTGGGATCGCTGGAGGTTGAATTCCCATTCATGTGTTCGTACGGGTTGGCAGTTGTAGTTTGAGGATGAAATTCGCCGCCGCCTCCGTTTGTGGCCGTGCTGAACCTATTCGTAGTGATGAAAGTGGGAGACGACTCTGCTGCAGCTGACCTCTTTGTCATCCCTTGTCGTGAGGAAGGGTCGGGAGAGGGAGGTCCTGCAGAACTTTCTGAATCTGAAAGAACGACGTCCGTGTTGATCCTTCGAAGGTCTGCAGCGCGACTCTGACGAAAGCCTGAGCTCGTCGTGGACGCAGTGCCAGCAAGCGGCGTGGCCATGCAGCAATCCGTAGGGCGTTAGGGAAGGCCGCCTTGAAGTCGGATTCAGTAACGTATGTAGGTGTGTGGCAAGTTTTTTGTGCTTGTACTGAGATTGTACGAGACAGAAGGAAATTAGGTGCGCGGAAATACTAGCGGGAGGGGTCGAGCGTCCGCAGTCAATTTGACACCTGTCCCTACCATCCCCGTCACCTCTTTCTCTCCAATAACTCGCACACGCCATCAATTCCCCATCCTCTATTCATTGACACAACAAAACATTCAGAAGGCGCGCACACAACCGCCAATCCGCGCCACCCCCCCACTCCGATCCCCTTCCTACAGCGACGACGGCTCTGACCAACTCGACGATTCACCTCCAATCCCAACAAAGCCACTTCCCACTCTCCCTCGCGTAACTCTCACTTCATCAATCTCCCGCCCTCCTCCACAAACAGCTTCAACAGTCTCAAGCGCAATCCCCACAGCTCAACCATCAGAAGATGAAGACGACGATGACGCAGCTTCTCTTTCTTCCCTCTCTTCTCACCCAAGTTCAGAAGCTGCTACTGCTTCAAATCATACTGGAAGATACGGTCGACCCGAAGAAGAATTCTTGTCAGATGACGAGTCGGAGGAAGAGGAGGAAGATCAAGCGCAAGATGACGATGATGCTTTTTCGGCAGGATCAGATGATGGAATGGACGATGTGGATGAGCTGGATGATTATGCTCCTACTTCAAAGAAGGGGCCTAGTTCGTACGCGCCTGCTGCTGCTTCAGCGACGGCGAACGCGGGCGGAGGCGTAAAGATCAAGTTCAAGCTCGGAGGTGGGGGACCTTCAAGCGTGTCCACTTCGAATACCACTACGCTGAAGCCGCCAAAGAGGGAGAGGTGGAATGGAGGAGGGAGCGCGAGTAGCTCTACCGCAGGCGGCAAGAAGGGCAAAGGAAAGAGTAAACGCAGGGCTGGTACGCTCAATTCCCGATCTGGCTCTAATCTTCTCTCTGCTAACTCTTTACACGAGCAGAAGACGCTTTCTCGGACGCCTCGGAAGAAGAAGACCACTATTCCGACGCCTCTGCCGACTCGTCCTTTTCTTCTGGTGTTCGTCTTACCGCTCGCCAACGCGCGAAAGAAATGGGTGGACCGAATGGCATGGAGTACCAAAGTTTACCGAATGCAGTAGTGGCGAAACATCCGGTGGTTAAATTGACGGAGGCGGAAGTCGCGTTGAGGAGGAGTGAGAATTCGAGAAAGAGGAAACATCAGAGTGATAAGAGGTTGGAAGATGAGGTTTGTCGCGATTCCCTGATTGATTTACATCTTTGCGGGTTTTTATTGATGGTCACAATTGCGTTGATAGAAAACCGAAACCATCAATCGCTTGCTAAAGAAACAAGTCGGTCGCCAACGTTCTAAACTCTCCACCTCCGTCGTGAATCCCAACAACCAATCCAAAGCCGACGGCGACGATGGCGACAACACTCTTCCTCAGACAACAGTCGCCTATATCGCACCTCCAGCTATTCCAACAATGGTTCGATGGACGAGCTCAATCAAGAGCGGGGAATACAAAGCCGAATTTGCGGTACCGCTCGGGATGGGAGAGTTGGTCAAGAGTGCGCATAAGGGGTATCCGGGACCGAGACCTCCACCGAAGACTAGGAGGTTGGTGGCTTGTTAGGAGGAGAGGGGTCTTCGGATTGTTGTGGTGGGGTGAGTGTGCTTCTTTCTGTCATCTATGCACTTTTTACATCTGGAGATAGCGCGGACGACCACTTCTCGCCGTTGCGACCATGCGGTTCCCTCATCGCGACTCGTTGATAGCGCACGAGGGTCTTTCCAGAGTCTTGTCGGAGATCCTTCCACTCTACTACACCGTTGCGCAAAATCTTGAGGACCATCAGATCCTTGGTGTACGAACCACTCGCGACCGGCTTGGGATGGCGCTGACCTCTCACCATGCTCTCACATCAAAGTGCTCATCAAATACCTTCACGTTACGCTACTCGAAACTGACTCGTCGGTTTTGCAGAATTTAAACGACATCAAGCCGCTCACTTTCCTATCGTTCTCTGCTCTCGCCTTCATCTTTGTTCTCCTTCGTCGCTTTTCCTCTTCGCACCCTGTTCCAGCACCCCAACAAGACTCATCTGGTGCTACCAAACACGTTAACAATGCTATCCCAGTAGCGGAGGACGCAGAGATCCAGAAATGCGCGACAGAGGCGCACGTCCCGGATTTGGTCGCAAGGCGAACGACGCAAAGTCAGTCAACTCGCATCAAGAACGACGGGATGGTATCGCTGAGTGGGCTGAGAACCCTCGTAGTTGCAAATCGTGCGTTATGTGGACCGTTTGGTCCAGGAGGAGGTAAGTGCGAACTGGCTGGCGTTCGAGATGTCGGCTTGGGTACCGTACGTCGCCATCTTTGAACGGTTTGATCTTGACTGACTGTGTTTGTCTCAGATCTTCGCACTGACTGTATCGCTTTTATTCTTCCTTCCCCTGGAAGTTGGAAGCCTTCCGTCCGACTTTCACCGAGCTCGAGCAGGAGACGAAGGGTACTGTGGCGCCACTGGCAATCTGGTCCTCTCCTGATGGGGTTGATGGAGGTGGAGAATCTCTCCGTGAGGGTATGCCGAAAACCTCTCGCTTGCTCTTGAAGATGTTCCTTTCCAACTCTGTCCCAAGGATAGGAGTTCTTCGAGTATTGTGAGGATTGACGCTGAGAGCTGGTCGAATAGGAAAGATTGGAGTTTGCGGTCGAACAGGCTCGATTGACCGTTTACTTCGTGCAACTGGATTTGCTGAGTGCAGTGTTTTTTGGCCAGCAGTGGGAAGTCAACTCTCGCACTTTCGTTGGTCCGATTTGTTGAGCCCTCCGCCGGCAAGATCACAATCGAGGCGATCAATCTATGGACCCTATCTCTCGCCGCTTTACAAGGTGGAATCATCTTCGTTCGTCAATACCCAACACTCTTCTCGGGACCTTCGAATGAGCCTCGATCCTTTTGGCGCACACGGCGATGGAGATCTCTGGGATACCGTTCGCCGGGTTCATCTCGCGCACCGGCTGGTGTTATCGAAGAAGGGGATGGCGAGTACAGATTTGTTGTTTACTCACTGGATATGGAAATTGAAAGTGGGGGAAAGAACATTTCGGCAGGTGTGTCTGGTCTTCTCAACTTCTCAGTAAGGAGCTGACCTCCAATTTCGAAAGGCAAGCGTCAGCCAGTGGCGGTTGCGCGAGCCATCCTTTAACTTCAATCTTCATCCACATTGATCGTAGATGAGTCGACTTCTAGCCTGATTGACATGTTATGGTCGGCTTCGTTCAACCTGTGCGGACTTCCTGACTTTCCCGACTGCTAAATTCACGCCACCGACGCCAAAATATTCAAACCTCCCTTTGTGAAGTCATGCGAGGTGCCAAGGTTCTATGCGTTGCTCGTAAAGCACCTGTTCATATCTTTCAAACAAGGTCTCCTCTGACAAATCCCTGTTCAGTGCACCTCCGCACCATCATCAATTATACAAAGCTAGCAAACTTGTCCTACAAGTCCTCTGATCTGTTCGTACTGATATTACCGTTTAGAGTACTTGTCATGGGTGATGATCGCACTCTGGAATACGATGCGTCAAGGAGCCCGATTCAGCGTTTCCAGAGCTGTGCAGAAACTCTGGAGAGGAGGAGGAGCTGCTTCGCAACATAACGTTGGTAACGCGGGACCGTCAGTAGTAAAAATTTTAAGCTCATTTATTAGGCGTTAAACAGGAAGCCAGATTGAGATTCACGCATACGTGTCTACTGATGGACACCAGTTCTGTCTTGATGTGAATGATGCGTGGTGCCACTGGTGGCGACGCCGACTTTGACGTCGACGCTTCGCTAGTTCAAATATCTCCCAGGACCCCAGTATCCGCTGACCTTTAGGCAAGGTTTATTCTTTTTCCTTTTTAATTCGGTCTTGTGGCTAGTATCATTCTTACAGATTTGAGACTTGAAGCCACAGTCTACTTGAGCTGATTTCCCAACAGAGAAAGGAGCCGACAGTTCTGCACTCTCGACGAATGTCACTGTCCCCAGCGGCCCCCTGGATGTAATGCTTCATCAATAATTCAGCAATCTAACATCACTCCTCCGAGTCTTTTATTTCAGAATACATCCGGTTTCAAGCGTAAATTTTGCTGATGTCTGCCTAAGGCCGTGGCAACTGGAAATTTTGCCAGAAATGAAAGCCGTAGAGCTCTGGAGTATCATTGAAGTAGTCCGTTTACTTCCCCAAAGGCATTGTTATTGAGTGTAGGTGTACTAGTGTGAGACCTAATCAATGTGTCGCTATAATTGCAGCCAAATTGATGCGCGGGGACTTCATGAAGGCTGATCAGCAGCATCTGGATCCTCTTCTTCTGTCATAATGAAAAGGTGCTCAATTTCGACCTTCACAACAAAGCTGGGAATTTTAGGCTGGCTGGAAAGAGGTCACCAGCGCGGTGGCGTTGCGCCAGCAACGCCCGCAACATGAAGGAGTCCAGGTTCACGCGCACTTGCACAATGACTTCAAGAATTGGAGAGCACTCTTAAAAAGGTCTTGAGCGGTTTTCCAGACAGCCAGGGGTCCAAAAAGTGATGCCCTCTGGCAGGATCGAACTGCCGACCGTCGGATTGCACAAAGCAACTTTGTTCATATATAATATGAGACCGAAATCATAACCAGCTAGACCAAGAAGGCTTTTTTATGAATGAGATGCTCTTTCTGACCCTCTCACCCCCAAAGACAACCCTCGTCGCGCCGGCGCTGGCGCCAAAGCCACATCACGCACTTGTTTCTCCCACCGCAAGCCCCTGGATTCGACCGAATCACAACCAGCTAGACCAAGAAGGCTTTTTTATGAATGAGATGCTCTTTCTGACCCTCTCACCCCCAAAGACAACCCTCGTCGCGCCGGCGCTGGCGCGCCGTCGCTCCGCGGGTTTCGCCTGCGGCGGGCTTTTTTGCCTGCGGCAGGCTCATTTCTCTCACTTTGACAATCACAAGCGAAGATGTTCAGATAAAACTTCTACCCGGACCCAAGTACACATAACACCGGTTCATCCCAGTCATTCCTTACAGCTTCAAGTTATGAGTCTTGGTGGTGTCACGCGGCTTCTCAGTCCGGCAGTTTGACGTCTGCAAACCAGCTTCCATTGCCAAACCTTCCTAGCCCAAGAGTCCTACCCTCGGAAATCTACTGTACAAAGAATGATAAGACCAGGAATTTAGAGACTCGACAAGACTCCTTGCAGAATGTGAAACCCGGTTCATTCAGATACACTGCATGGAAGATTTGTGATATTCATATTGTATGTTTTAGACTTCACTGTGTTGTCTTGAGCTGATCTTGACTACTCGAATTAGCCAGTAGTGGCTTTACTTTTGTCCGGCGCACCTTAGGATCTGGCATCAAGATTCCAGACAATTCACAGGGTGGAAAAGCTTGGCAGGACCATGGTTCTGAAGGTGTTGTGTGAAAGTTTCAGCCTTTTTTGTGGTGAGATATGTCTGAAACCATTTCACAAAAAAATTCT
>JASZXU010000246.1:0-28413 GCA_035521515.1 Phenoliferia sp. Uapishka_3 | reverse complement strand
GAGGGGAGTGGGATAGGGCGAGGAATGATTCGACGTGGCTGATTAGTTCTGGAGAACGGGAAGAAGTCGCGAGGAGGGATAAGTCGACTGGACCAGAGTTGATGGTTTTGTTGTTGGAGTTTCGGTGTTGAACGTGTTTTGCGAATTCATCTCGACGTGAATCCAAGGTGTCGAGGAAAGCGGCAAACTCGTCGTCTTGCATGGCGAGAAAGTTTGGTGGACGAAGTGCTTGGGCGACTAATGAACTTCCGATACTTCCATCTTGACCAGGAGCGATGAAACGACTTTGTAAATGACCTTCCTTGAGAGAATCGACATCACTCCTTGCCGAATCGACTCCCCGAATCTTTGTTCCCGCTTCCTCGAGTTTCTTAACAAAGAGAACTTCCCTCGTAGCTTTCCTAAACTCTGTACGTTTCTGAACAGAGTCTAATCTGTTTATGCGAACATAAGGTGCGGCCGAGGTTGATGCTTTTGGGAGGGGACGTTTTAGACCAAAGTTTGAGCGGGAGAGGTGAGCGCCGTAGGAGGAGTAGACTTGGTCGATTGAAGTTTGGTAAGAGGCTAGTTTGGATCGACGGATTAAGGCAGAATAGGAGGTGGCAGACATGATGGCGGGTGGGTTGGCGTGGGAGCAGGCGGAGGGGATCGTCTCGCGTTGAAGACGACAGCGTTGAAGTGCCCCTGACTTTCTCTCTTTCAAATCGCAATTCCCCACCTTTTGGTGCAACATTGCCAGGTCTACAGACTTGTAAAGAGAAACACCTAAAGTATTACATCCGAGGTGCGACAATGTCACCTCCGCCTACGAGTGGCAGTCATCACTCTCAAGCTCACTCATTACGACGTTCAGTTCTATCTCCACTCCCGACTTCAACTTCAACTTCTTCCAGTTCAACTTCCATTCCACCTGCACCAATCACAGTTCATCTTCCTCGAATGGACAATTCAACTTCTGGATTGCTGGCCCCACTCCAATCATCATCAACACATCTCTCACCAATCTCATCTTCATCCACTTCAAATCGCACTTCCCGCACTCGTATCGACCCACATTCAATCTCAACTGGTACGAACAGAGTCGCAGTAATCGCCAGAAGAAGATTATCATCAGCACATGGCCGTCATCCAGCTTACTCTAAACCATTCCCTCTCCCATCCTATCTCCATCACTCTACTTACTCAAATCAATTCTTCACAACTCCCCCCGCCGAGTCTTTATTCGGTGCCAAACTTTCAACTACAGACGAGGGGAAAGGTGCGGGCAGTGGAAGTCTAAGCGAGGGATTGTCACTTGGAGGAGTCGATCTAAGAGCGAACAGAGGTGGCAACAAAGCTACAATATTGTTACCCACAAGCTGGGACGAGGACGATCGATGTGCTCTTATCGAATTGAGTAGCGACGGTCTCGGCGTTAGCTTTGGAGGTAAGCAATCCAATCAGCTTCGGAGTGGCGTAATCGGGTAGGGTAGCCGCTCATCTAGTTTACTACCATCGCAGGATCAGCAAAATATGGCGATAGGGATGCTGCTGCAGTTAGAGCTAATAGGCCAATACCTCCTCAAGCCGCGGTTTATTACTTTGAGATCACGATTGAGAACAAGGGTCAAAGCGGTTACATTGGTTAGTCACAGCGAGGCGGATCGTGTGTGAGAAGTGGATGAAAGGCTGATGAGAGTGGTGGTGATTATAGGGATTGGGTTCTCACATAGAAATGTGTCGCTTTCGAGACTGCCGGGTTGGGAGGCCTCGTCTTGGGGTTGTACGTTCATTTCTGGTTTTTCTGGCGACAGTGAACGCTCTTCTTCGCTTCAGTCGCTAACACGTATCTACTCAATCAAACAGACCACGGAGACGATGGAAGAGCTTTCTGCTGCCTCGGCACCGGAGAGAATTTCGGCCCCACTTTCTCCACTGGGGACGTCATTGGGTGCGTTCGCTTCCTCGAATTAGTTTGCCTCCCCTGTTCGCTGATTGAAGTTTGCACCCCAGGTGCGGCGTCGATTATTCTGGTGCCTGGCCAGAGCATACTCTAAAGCACCAATCTGGCGTTGAGTCTCACAAGGACGGCGGGCGAGCGTTCTTCACCAAGGTGAGCTTCTTTTCTTTGACTCTCCGCGCATTCGGCCAACGAATACATATTTATTCACATTATACAACGACTTCAGAACGGGGAATTTCTCGGATACGCATTCTCAAACTTGCACGGCAAGCTTTACCCCTCTGTCGGTCTACGAACACCCGGAGAAGTCGTTCGAGCCAATTTCGGTTCCGAGCCTTTCTCATTCGATATCGACAGACTCGTTCGGGTCCGTGCCTTCTCTCTATTTCCCTCTTCCCCTCTGCCTCCACTAACTTTCGCCCAAAATATCCCAGGACCGAAAATCCGCCGTCTTCTCCCAAATCTCCTCCACCGTCGTCCCTTCCTCTCTCCTCCTCCCACCTCCTTCTCCTTCAATTCCAACCATCTTTCCTCTCTCCCCAGAAGAGAAGTTGAACGACACTCTTCAATCCCTCGTTACTTCTTATTTAATCCATCACGGCTATACTTCCACCGCCGAATCCTTCGCTTCACAAGTCACTCTCGAACGTCGTGGGCGTTCAAACGGTCTTGTTCCTCGAGGATCCGAGGGAGAGGATGAATCAATGGAAGGAGATGAGACGGATGGAAGAGGATTGGGATCAGACTCGAGTGTGAGAGTTGAGATTCGGAAAGCGTTCTTGAAAGGGGATATGGAGAGAGTGATGAAGCTCACTGAGGGGAAGTATCCGGGTGTGTTCAAAGGAGATAAGGAGGATCCGAGCGGTGGATTCAGGTTCAAATTGAGGACGAGGGAATTTGTCGAGGCGGTTTTGAGGTCCCTTCCTGTTTCAACGTCGAACACCGAACTACCCACTTCCACTTCACTCAAAGGGAAAGGCAAAGCGATTATCGAGGACGTTTCAATGGAGGATATCGAAGAAGAAACTTATTCTACTCCCGCCACTTCACCCATTTTCGCCCCTCCGCCAGCACTACCAACAGAAGGGACGGGACTCGACGTTGTTTTATCATTGGGAAAATCCTTGAGCTACGATTTCAAGGATGATGAGAGACCATTAGTGAGGGAGACTTTGGAGGAAGTATTTAGTTTGATGGCGTATTCGAAGTTGGAGGAATTGGAGGGAAGACTGGGCTGGTTAGTTAGTAGGGAGAAGAGAGAGGAGGAGGCGGATGAGTTGAATAGCGCTATTCTTGGTGAGTCTTTTCTTTCTCTTTTTCAGATGTGCGAGAATGTGGGCTGATGAAGGATTGGTAGTATCGTTGAGCTTGCCGCCGATACCGCATCTTGAAGCCATGTATAGGCAAACGAGTGCGGTGGTGGATTTGCTTGGGGAATGTGGGAATGGAGGGGCCGTGTTTGTGGATGTGAGAAGGGAGATGGTTGGAGGTCTTTCTTAGGTAATTATTTACATAGCAATGGACATAGTGTTGTGACGGATTGTCTAGTTTAGTGGCGAGCGAGGTACTGTACGGCATCTGTCGAAGCCAAACCACATTGACCTTTGCGCGGACTCGAATTCGTTCTTGAGTTATGTACATTCTCTTGCGTGAAAGATCCGTAATTCTTGAAATGGGCAACAACGAGTGACTTAGAAGCGTACAGGAGGGCTGTCGGAAAGAAGAGATCGGAAACTATTTTCGAAAATCAATAAATTTGGGCTATGAGGCGTCGCGCAACGGGTCAACGTCGTGCGCCCCACGTCAGTCTGGCGCGTCTTTCGAGCCCAGGACACTACAACGACCACAAAGTGAGTATCTCTCTAGTAATTACCACGCTACAACGGAGCCCAAGAAGCTGACCCACCCGCTCGCGGTCACAGCTCAGCTTGAAGCACCCATCGCCCCACGAGAGCCACAAAGTCCAAGAATGAGCAGCGCCAAGAACAGTTACGCTGTTCAACAGCTCTGTGCAAAGCTAAAGAACCCAGATGCAGATCTCAGGTCAGCTGGCTGCCGTTTCCTGCGCCGCCGTACCCGAATTAGCTAATTGTGGTGCTGCCCGCAGGTACATGGCCTTGACGGATCTTATCTCGGACATTCAAAGATCTGGAGATACTTTTGGAGTTGATGAAGCTACGGAACATTCGACTGTTGAGCAGGTGCTGGCTTTGATGAATGATACGAATGGAGAAGTCAAGAATCTGGCGGTGAAGACGTGAGTTCCTTTCTTGAGTGTGTTTTAGTGAAGAACGGGGAGGTAAGGACAGCGGAGAGAGAGACAAGGAGCGTGGATGATGGCTGGGGAGAGCAACGGCGCGAAGTGCAAGCGAAGCGCAACCCCGCGAGAGGAGAGCTCGGGCTGACTTTCAATTTTCTTTCGTCACAGCCTTGCGGCACTCATCAAGCACGTCAGCGAGATTAGGATCCAAATCATTATCGACCGTCTCGTCGCTTTCACCGCGAGTAAGGATGAGGGCGTCCGCGACATCGCGAGTTTGGGTGAGCCACATCGGTTTCGTGCGGAGCAACAGAAAGGGTGGACTCTTACTATTTTGATCTCGTAGGACTCAAGACTGTCGTTTCTGAGATCACTCCGGGAACTCCATTAGCGTCAATCGCGTGCGCAAAGCTCGCTCCGAAAGTCATCGCGCAAGTTGAGAGCGTTAGTCCGAGTCGCGTTCCCCACTTCCAGCCATCAGATCGCTGATGCCTGAAGTATGAATGCAGACCTCGTCCTCTCCCGAACTCCTTATCGATGCTCTCGAGCTCCTCACCGACATTGTTTCTCGTTTCGAGTCGACAGTTCGCACCATGACCGCTTTACAAAACTCGGTTTTGAAAGCCGTCACTCCACTCCTCGACAGTCTTCGTCACATTATTCGAAAGAGGGCTGTCACCACTCTTGGTAAGCTCCCAAGCCTTTGAAAGGAGACCAAAATTCAGTGCCGCTGACTTCGCCTTCGTAAACGACAGCCACACTCGCCGCTTGCTCAGACGCAGCACTCTTCAACACCCTCATCTCTTCCACTATCCTCAAATCGCTCAAGGGCAAAGATATCGACAAGCTGAAAACGTCGGTTTCCCTCGTTGGAGCTCTTGCGAGATCGGCGCCGACAAAGATGGGGAAAAAAGCCGCAGAGCTGGTACCGCTCATTCTTAGCGCGGCCTCGAAGGATGATGATGAGTTGAGGGAAGGTGCTTTGCAGGTGAGTATTTGATATCTGACCAAATTAATGCTGGTGCTCGATGCTGATGAGAAAAACTTGGTCAGACTCTCGAGGCGCTCGTCTTGAAGTGTCCTACCGAGCTTGCGCCAACTATGCTTGAGATTATTCAGATTGGAACGAGTCTCGTCAAGTACGACCCGGTAAGCTTCTTTCCTTGAAGATGCTTCGAGCTTGTAGCTTAGTTGAGTTGAAAGAATTACGCTGGGGGAGACGATGATGACGATGTCGAGATGAATGGCCTGTCGGATGGCGACGATGATGATGACGACGAGTTTGGCGACGAGTGAGTCTTTTACGTCCCGTTTCCTGGCACAAAGCTGAACCAATATTCTTCAGGTACTCGGACGACGACGACACATCCTGGAAGGTCCGCCGCGGTGCCACCAAACTCCTTTCAGCGTGCATCGTCACCCGAGCCGACCTTCTCAACACCTTCTACCGAACCGTCTCACCGGCACTCATTGCTCGATTCGGAGAGCGAGAAGAGACGGTCAAGGTCGAAGTTTGGGCGACGTACACGACACTTCTTGCTCAGACGAAGGTCTGGGGCATGAGCCCACAAAGTTCTGGTGGAAGTGATGCTGGAAGTGGAAGGCTGAAGAGGAAGAGAAGCTCCGATGGTATGGAGGAGGACGAGACGTGCGATCAGACTTCCCTACCTCGGACGACCATGTCAAAAGCTGACACCGCTACGAAATTCCAGGCCAGTAGGCATGCTCCTCACTCAGACTCCCGCAATCGCAAAGTCCATCATCAAGCAGCTCAGCGCCAAATCCCTCGCAACTCGACAAGCCGGTTTCGTCCTGCTCCACGAGTTGATCTACGTCCTCGACGGAGGTCTCGAATCTCAACTCTCCGCTCTCGTCCCCCGCATCGAAGCAGCACTTCACGCCTCCGACGTCGGACTTTCAGGAGCCGCCACCACTCTCAAGATCCAAGTGCTCAGCTTCGTCGCTCTCCTAGCTCGTACCCACCACGCCAAAACTCTCGCCGACGAACTCCCCAGGATCGTTCCCCTCCTCGTCGACGCCGTCGGAGACAAGTTCAACAAAATCGCCGCAGGAGCTTTCGTCGCTTGCGCTGATCTCGTTCGAATCCTTCGACCCGTTTCGCCAACCCCTTCGTCGATCTCCCCTTCCCTTCCACCTCATCTCAAAGCCATCTACTCGGCGACGATCCAGCGTCTCAGGAGCTCAGATGCCGATGAAGAGGTCAAGGGAAAGGGCATTATTTGCCTCGGAGTCCTCCTTTTCCATGCCGGAGACCAGCTCGCCAGTGAGCTCGACGAGGCTTTGAGCTTCTTGCGGGATCGCCTGAAGAACGAAGCCTCTCGCTTGATCGCCGTCAAGGTCGTTGCGGATGTCGCTGGCTCTCCCGTCTGCCGTGGAGACCGGTTCGACTTGTGGGTCCAGGAGTGCCTTGTCGAGGTGTCCACCCTCCTTCGCAAGGTCAACCGACCTCTCAAGGTCGCCGCGTTCGGCTGCATCTCCGCCCTCCTCAAAAAATCTGGCTCGGGCATCCCACCAGCGACTTCGCAAGCTCTCCTCACCGACCTCCAACCGCTCATCAACGACACCGACATCAACCTCCTTCCTCACGTCCTCGACGCTATCTCCACCATCCTTCTCAACGACCCAAATTCCATCGCTCAAGTTCAATCATCGATCCTTCCTCGCATTTTCGAACTCGTCCAGTCGCCGTTGCTCCAAGGACCTTCTCTCGATGCCCTTCTCAACTTCTTCACCGCTTTCGTCAGTGCTGGAGCTCCCCCTCTACCACTTGTGGAAGTTCTTGCACAGTCTGCCAACTCGGTTAAGAAGACGGTGGAGGATAGTGGTACGCAGAGTGGCATGCAGTCGCTTGCGACTTCGAGTCGTTGTATCGGTGTCATCGTAAAGGATGCGCCAGCGATCGCTGATGGAGTCATCAAGGAGTACTCAAAGTCTATCAAGGTGCGCATCAAGCTAATCTGCATACCGTCTGATTGCTGATTTGAGTTGGGGAGACAGGGTTCTAAGACGCCGGCAGCGACCCTCATCCTCGCCTTGTTGACCCTTGGAGAGATTGGACGCACTATGTGAGCTTTCATTACCGTATTGGTTTGGATTTTACTAACCTCACAATCTCGACCCAGTGACTTCTCCGCCGATGAGTCGACGTTCGCAAAGGTCATCGAGCACTTTTCTGCGGCTGCAGAGGATGTTCGTCGTTCAGCCGCATTTGCTGCTGGCAACATCACCGTCGGAAATACCACTGTGTTCCTCCCCAGTATCTTGAGCCTCATTCAAGGCGACGACAAGAAGCGTTACCTTGCGCTCCAGGCATTGAAGGAGGTTCGTTTCAGTTCCAATCTCTGCCGTTGCTCTGTCTCTCCTCGCTAATTTTGGTCTTCCTTCAGGTCATCGTCCACAGCCCTCCTACTAAGCTTGCACAAATCTCGGACACCCTCTGGACGCCACTTTTCGATAACTGTCAGGCTCAAGAGGAGGGAACGAGGAACGTCGCAGCGGACTGCCTGGGTCAGCTCACCGTCACCAACCCCGCCAAATATCTCCCTCAGCTTCAAACTCGTCTTCATTCCGAGTCTCGGCACACTCGAGCGACTGTCATTGCTGCGATTCGTTTCACGTTTACCAACGATTCGTCAAGCTACGATGAGCTTCTCGCGCCTCTCATCACCGAGTTCTTCAAACTCATCCACGATCCCGATCTTGTACGCTTCCTCTTTTCTTTTCAACTTCATCTGGAAGGAAGCACCACTGACGGCCCAATATTCTAGGGTGTTCGACGTCTGGCGCTGTCCTCGCTTAACTCTGCAGCTCACAACAAGCCTCACCTCGTTCGCGATCAGCTCTCAACCCTTCTTCCAGAGCTTTACTCGCAGACTGTCGTGGATGAAAAACTTGTTCGAATCGTCGAGATGGGTCCTTTCAAGCACAAGGTTGACGATGGACTCGACATCCGAAAGGTGCGCTCTCGCCCTCCTCACAGGTACATAGCTCGTTTCTGATTGTTTTGCTGCATTTGCAGACGGCGTACGAGTGCATGCACACGCTCCTCGAGACTTGTCTCAAGGAGATCGAGATTCACGAGTACCTTCGACGCGTTCTAGCTGGTCTTTCGGACGAGGAGGATGTCAAGAAGCTGTGTTACCTCATGCTCGTTAGGCTCGCACAAATTGCGCCCACTGCGGTCACTCAACGTACGTCTTTTCATTCTTGTCAGCACTCATGGAATTTTAGACTGACAACTCTCTTTCAGGTCTTGATGACTCGGTTCCCGCGTTCACGGAAGTTCTGCAGACGACGCTCAAGGAGCAGGCTGTCAAGCAGGAGACTGAGAGGCTTGCTGAGCTTCAAAAGGCTGCACTTCGCTGCATGGTGGTGTTGAACCGTCTTTCTTCGCCCGGTACGCTGCCCGGTTTATTGTGCCAGCAGCTGGCTTACTTTACCCTTCCTCAGCCAACACACCAAAGTTTTCGCAATGCATCACCACTGTCGTCTTGGCTGGAAAGCTATCCGCCGAGGTTTGTCGCTGGTCTCTCGCAGCTCCGTAGGCTTCCACTGACTTGGGTGTCGTTCATAGTTCAAGGAGCTTGCGGCGCAGACTTCCGTCACGAGGGTGACAGACTCGATGGAGACCGACTGAACGGGGCAGATCTCAAGTGACTAAATGGAAATTGGATCGAAGTGAAGTGTAGTGCGCAGAAGTAGTTTGTTCAATCGCATGCTTTTTTCTCATTTGCTCAAGGTGCCTCAAATTACACTGTCCTTCGAATAATATGGCAACAGGACTCCACTTCAAGGTTCGACCAATTCTCCATTCCGGATTCTGTTTGCCAGAGCTTCGAGACTGGCGGCTCGATCAGACCGTTGCGACAAAACCTTGTCCTGCCTAATGATGCCCTCAGACAAGACGGATAACGCATTTCCTCCTTTTACGATCCACTGTGAACGCAAACGTGTAAGTTTTGCGTTTGACCCTTAAAAAGTCGAAGGGTGAAGGAAGTACTTCATCAACTACGGGCAGCGGTGCGTCAGCTCGTGTCTGGAGCATGCCTAAGGATGGGACTCACTCTGACCATTACGGAGAGCATCAGAATGATTGGATAAATTACTTGAAAGCCCAGAAAGTGCTACCTGTGGAGAACGTCGTGTCAGTATCTGGTACATACCGTAAGAGCTTAGCGACGCGCGATGTAGCAAGGAGCTCGCTTTTCTTCCGCTTCAATTCGTCGCATTTCTCTCGTCGCTCCGATTCCATCTAGAACAGGCATCTGGATATCACCTGGAGTCGGTAGGGTGAGTAGCGAGCTGAAAAGTAAGCTGGAATGATTAAGTCCTTACACCAGACCATGGTTGGACGAAAAGCGAGAAACTGTGCGACTCCTTTGGCACCATCACTTGCTTCCACGTGATCGATTCCTCTCTTGTTGAGAAATGTTGTAAGGATTCTCCTACACATGAATGATTTTAGCGAGGCGGTTTGGTCAGAAGAGCGCTTGACCAACGAACCTCCCTATCAGATTATCGTCGACAACCAGGACTTTAGCTTTAAGAGGGAGTGTCGAATACGCGGCAGGGACCCCATTGGAGATCTTGGTGGGTGACTTCGACTCCTCTTCTTGTTGCGCTTCCGGTTCGCTCAATGATAGCCCGGAAACGTCAAGCATTGCGCGGAGTTCATCTGACACGATCCTGACCTCCGATGAGTCGTTCTCCATCGACGGCGTGCCAGAAATCAGCTTCAAGGGAAGAGTGACATATGCAGTGGTTCCCACGTCAACAACGCTTTCAAAATAGAGTGAGCCGCCCATGCGTTGGCAAATCGAGTCGCAAACTGAAGATTAGACTCAGTCAGTCGCTTCGCGAGGTGGAAGGTGGTGCACGACGTACTTGAAACGCCTGATTTTGGTTTTGGGTGGATTTGCACAAGTTAGCTTGGAACACGTTGAAGGTGAAATGGCGCACCGAGACCGGCGCCGGGAGAGAAAGGCTTATAGAACGTAACGAAGTTGGGAATGTCAGCAAAAAGATTTTCTAGACTGGAAACGGCTACCACACATCTTCTTGTCGAAAAGGAATGAAGAGCTGGTCTTTCATGAACTCTGGGCTCATTCCAATCCCAGTATCGCGAACTTGAATCGTGATCAGTTGAAAGCCGGCAAGCGTTTGCAGTGTCGAAGTCGCCACTCGGGAGACGACAACCCTGATCTCGCCAGTCATTGTGAATTTTGCCGAGTTGCCTTAGAGTTCTTACGAGGTCAGTTAATCGAAAATTGAGTATCCAAAAAAGGGTCTCTTTACCGATGAGGTTGAACAAAACTGGGAAGGTTCTTTCAGCAAAGTTGAGCAAAGGAGGAAAACTTGCAGCCCTATCACTCGCCACTCGTACTCACCTCGCTTGAGACCACCAACATCCACAAGATAGCTTGCGTTCCTAGGAATCCGGTAGTCCATGACGATGTCGACATTGCGGGATGCGGAGCCGTCGGTTTGCGAGCCTCCAAAGGCCAGTTCTTCTTGTGTGGTCCTCGCCCAGCAACTTTTGATCACTTCGTCCAGAAGAGTCTCGAGATTTACGTCTCGAAGCTGCGAGGAACGCCACGCTTTTTTGCTTGTGTTGGATAGCTTAGCAAACTGGCAATGTGCACCGTTGAGCAAAATTCTCTAGTGTACGCAAGGGAAGGACAGAAAACAAACCTCGAGCGTGTCATCGAGTACTTCTTTCAAAGAAGTGACGCAGATCTCGGCAAAGTTGAGTAAAGGCTCTGTTGCTTGTCAATTTCCCGCATTCCTGGAAGGTAGCGGATCGTGATAGCTTACTTATCTTTGTAAGTGCTTGCGCCCCAATGACTGTTTTGATGAGCTCCAGATTGGATCGGATCCCGTGGAGCGGCGACCTGCGATGAGTTCAGAAATCAAACTTTCACTCCAACTCGGCGGACAATGAAATTGTACTGACCGAAGCTCGTGGGAGATTTGTGACAAGAAGCGTAATTTTGCACGATCTGCCTCCATTACACTTCGTCGGAGTAGGCCACCCATAGAAACAGATCCGATATTTTCCACAAATTTCACGTCCGTAGGCTCCTATAACCGTTTGAGGAATGAGTTGTAAAAATCCAACTTTGGAGCGAAGCACTTGCAAAGCGAAAGTAGGGGTTTGAGGAGCACAAAATAAGGAGGAGGGCCGCTGCGCCATCATGGTCGAATACTGGAAGTACGATCGAAGCTGTGCAGGATGCCTTTGATAGATAGAATGGGCGTCATTTCTCCGTCCAGCTGGACGGTTGGGTTTGCTACTCACTGGCTCAAGTGCCCTCATAGGACTTTGCTTCGTCTTGTCGTTGAATTCACACAGTCCAGTCTGGAAAGTTTGAGGTGAAGCTTAGAGATCGTATAGAATGGGGCGAAGTGAGAGTGGGAATAAGTACATTGTTATATGTTAGAAGTGCGTGAGAAACGGCGCTATTCGAGCCAGGATTCCTCAATGCCGCCTCCCAGTCGTGTCCGCCTGCTTCGGCAAGAACCGTGACTTCGCCTTGGCCCAGAAGTGAGCCAATGACATCAGAAGCCACTAGACTCTCGTTCAACGAATGACGCCTTGTAGATCCCGCGGCCACGAGGCCTGTCACAGAAGCGTCGTCGGGGGCATGAGAGTCGTCCGGCGACGATGGTCGATTTTGATTGAACAAGCCGGGTCGAGAAGGCGGCGCACGAAACGCGCGAAGGTCGAGGAAAGCACACGAGTCGGCACTCGTCAAAAATCTGAGCTGATCAGCGGCGTTTCGGATAGTTGGGATGAGGGTATCCTCAGGTTCGTCGACATCTGCCGGTCGTCCTGTGTTGACCAGAAGCGCTTTCAAATACGCTTAGACAAAAATAGGCAAAATCATGATCAGCGGAGGCTTGGGTCAGAGGGGATGAAATGAACTCTACCTCCTAAAAACGCAGTCTGACTTGCGATCACTGCTCTGCGGCTGCTCTCCCACTCGAGAAGAAGTTCCCGACCGATCATCTCGCTGAACCCCTTGAGCACAAACGCATCTTGAGGAGTGAAGCTCCCTTTGCCATGCGATTCCTTGTCCACGATCTAGAAAGAAAGTTTGAATGTTTTGAAGTGTATGTTGTTGTCTTCGGACGTACACAGACTGATCCAATCGGAAGTCGTGGGGGTGGAGCTGACGGGTCGCCGCCATTTGTTATTGAAACTGGAATGTTGGTGGGCAGGTGGATGTCTGTGGACAGATTCCACGTCCTAGATTCAGCTGAGCGCGAAAATATATCGCAAGTGACGAAGGGAACCTACTTGCACTTCAGGCGACGCCGCCGGGGTCAGTCTTAGCTTGTCATCGAAATTGAGCGGTAAAGCTCAAGGCTCACGAAGCGAAGAATTTGATAGGACCTCCATCCTGGTGCGAGAGTCAGGAATATGAAGCACTCGCCGCCAAAAGTTGGATTTGGGAAGCTCACGATGACATAGGCTGGAGGGAATCCGATGTCAGCAAAGTCGGTAGTCCAAAGAAATGTTTGTCGACTGACGGTTATTCCTGAATCTCCAGTCGTCTGCTGCCGACTCCAAGACCTGCAGGAGATTGACTAGTAAGAACAGAAGCAAGAGGAAAAACTTTTCATCCACTACAAAACATGAGTCGTCTTCTGGTCTGGTCATCGCGTGAGGACATAGTGCTCTGAAAAGGCAGATTTGGACTCATCAGTAGAAGCGACGAGAATGTGTGTTCGAATGACCAACGTTTCCAAGGGTATCTCAATGCGTTCAAAGCCGTCGTCACGCTCTCGCGGATCCCAACCCAAGGTCGTACAAAATGTCTCCCTGTCTTCGAGCACCAGAGACACTACAACAATGGGTACCTAGTAGGAAGGAGCTTAGTGTCGATATTACTTCGGGCGGCTCGAGCGATATTGATACTGATCAAGTACGACCCTCACCTTAAAAAATATACTGGCGTGGTCTGCAATCCTATCTAGCGCCTTTTGCCCTGGGCCAAGCTCATGAAGGTTGTATCGCCGCAAGACGTGGCGTCTCTCGTTCTCCCAGGCTAAATCATCATAATCGTGAGCCCATCATCATGCAGCAGATAGAAAAGAAAACGCTCGTACGGCCCGTAATCCCGGGTAGGAAGCCCTTTTCTTCGAAGGTTGTACGTGCGTCATCTTTGCCAGCAAGTGCTTGCCCAACTTCACCGAAGCGGCTCGAGTGAGGGGATGAACACCCGGGCCCGAGGCGAGACACACCGTCGCCTTTTCCACGCTCCACCGGGTTGAGGCTCGGTGGGCAAGAGAGGGTTGAGTTGAGCGGTATCGATCCGCGCTCATATGCCGAGATCCATTGCTCTGAGGAAATTCACAATGGTCAGAAGCTCTTCAGCCGGTGAGGAGAGAGCAGACCAACCCCAGCCTCTGCGCCGAACCTGCGCCTCTTCCGAGTCGAGTTCCGCGTCAACGGGGCTTTGTGCGTCGACTGGGGTCGCGGAACCCAAGGAGACAGGCGGAGAGTGCGACACCTTCTGGGCGACAGTTACACACCGACTCTCCATACCTGGAGTGGGAGATGTGCAAGGATGTCAGAAAGAAACACGCTAGTTCTAGACCCATTGTTGATCGGATCCGAGATGACGCTCACGTCGCGCCCCCTTTCTGTTTCGCTCCCGATCGTTCACTATCAACAAGTACGACATTTCAACGTTCAATCCCAACTACCTCAGGCTACATACCCTTCAGGTTATTTAGATTCGGTATCTATAGTATTCTAGGCAAGTGCCTTCCCGACTACTTCTTTCAAATCCTCGGGGAGTCCGCCTACCAGCTCCTGCGCGACGACGCCGCGGCCAGCCTCAGTCATCTTGGCCCAGGTCTTTTTCAGAATTACAACCATCTTGTCCGAGTCTGACAGCTTAACGGCAAAGTCAACAAACTGCAGCTTGAGGAACACTGGAACGAACAATTCTCTGCGAGTCAGCAGGAGACGCAGGCTTGAACCTCAGGCTAGGAAACGGACCGAGGCAGATCGCATCCTACCAGCGGGAAAAGGGTTAGTCGAGGACAAGAAATGGGAAGTCAGGCAACGGACCTCGAATAGTTGCATTTCGGGGTCTGGAATATTTTTATGTGAAAATGCGGGCTATGAACGAGTGAGCGCAGGAACGCGCACCTTTAAGAGGCGTTGGCAATGGAGGTCTTGCGAGGTTCTTCTTCAGCAGCAGATCTTTCACTCGCCCGATCAGGACCGCATCTTCATCTGCCTCGTAACCTGCCTGCAACATTGTTTCTTCTGCGCAAGTTGCATGGAATCGATTGAGTCCTGTCTATCACGTCGGAGGCGTCAGCTTCCTGCCGCATATTCTCAATGTCCATAACCCCACATACCCTCCACATCTTGTACGCGCTCAGCCCTTCAGGGAAGTCTTTTCTCGGCCTCTCCCACCTCCGGATGTGCTGAGAGTTCGCCGCTAGCAGCAGAGCTTCGCTCGGCTCTCCTCCTGGCTTCACGATTGCCGACAGCTTGTGAACATAGTCAACGAGGGATGCATGGTAGGTGACGGATTCGGGAATCGAGTTCGCGTCGATAGTTGGATCTGTCGCGTGAGCTTCTTGGAAGAGAGCCACTGCCTTATCGAAGCGATCGGATGGCTGAATGGCGCATTGCGGTCAGTCAGTCTTGAGGTTGAGCTAATTGACGACGTGAGACGTCCTTACCATCGTAATCTTGTGCGCACAAAGCAATGGGTATTCGCGTTGGGATCCCAGGCAGCGTTTAGCCCCTTACCGAAACACCCTTCTCGCACAATCTCGCAAAAACAAAGGATAGGCAGGGATGTAAAATAGACCGAAAGCATCATGGAAAGTATCATGAAATTTTGACTATACCCTGCTCTCCGTAGAGCTGGCTTACATTAGGCGTTCTCGAAGCGTAAGCTGACTCACCAGAAGCTTGATCAAGACCCCACTCTGGGCCACGAGAGATCGCATGAAGTAATATCGTTATTCTCATGGCAACGCCCACAGCTTGACAGTACAATCTCGTCCACCCGTTGCCAAATACCGATCCATGAAACGCAACCTCTCAACTGGAGAAGTGTGCCCGTTGATCGACAGAGTCGAGTGTTGAAGAGTTGTTCGGTTGAAAGTCTTTGATAAGAAGAGCGATCGTAAGCCTTCGGCAATAGTGAGGTAGAGAAAAACGAATCTCCGTACCCGAACTCCATTCTCGCCGGCAGCAGCGACAATTTTGCGACTGTCAAATTGTAATCCCGTGATCGGGTGATCGTAGCGAATTGTATCAGAGATAGCTCCAGTTCGAAGGTCCCAGATCTATGGTGGGAATGAGCTTAGGCAATAAGTTGAACGTAGCGCGTAACAGGGAACGAACCCTGATTGACTTGTCGAGACTGCCAGAAACAAGATGCAGCTCATCGAATTGAACACAAGTGACTGGTGCCGTGTGTCCAACAAGAGTCCTGTGAGCTTGTCCCGTCCGCACTATTTGCAAGATCGTCGTTGTCAGCTTCAAAGGCCGGGACCGGAACCCAACACGCAACTCACTGTCCCACATTCTAACACACCCATCTCCTGTCCCACTTGCCAACGCATAACCCCAGAATTGCACGCCACCAACGAAATCCTCGTACATTTCCCAACTTCCATCCGCGTAAGTAGTAGTCGCTGGTGAGCCAAATCCGCTGCTCTGCCGTCTCAAGCCTCCGCCAAGTGATTTTCGAGGTGAAGAAGTAGGTGTTCCGTAAGACGAGTAAGGGTCGGAGTAGGCTTCTTCAGGTTCAGATGAAAGAGTTTGGGAAGCTTGAGGGTTGGAGATGGCCCAGAGAATGTCCATGGTTAGGACGCACTGCCCAGTTTGGAGGTCCCATTGTCGAAGGGTTCGATCGGATGACCCAGTGACCTAGCAAGAACGAGCAGTCAGTTTGGCTTTTGGCGAACTTTGGAGAACTGGAAAGAAAACTACGAACCAGACAAGAATCATCGAAGTAGAGACTCGTGACGGCCTTCGTATGCCCATCCAAAGTCCTCACGCAAGGGCCAGCTTCTTCCGTGCTCGGTCGGCCTCCCTCTTCGCGCATCATGCCCTCGTCATTTCCATTCACCAGTCCGGCCCCTCCGCCAAACACGTCTGAACCGCCAATGTTCAACCCATCCATCGAATTGGTAACACCATCAACACCTGATGGTGGGACCGCTCGGTCTGCTTCGGCAAGGTCGAGATCCCAAATCTTAATACGGCCGTCTGCACCACCCGTCACACAGACGGACGACTCGACTTGGAGTGCTTTCACGACACCTGATTGTGATACCAAGAGTTAGCTCAGTGAGGGCTATTTTTCGAGCGAAGTCACACCAACCTGAATGGCCGCGAAGGAATCCGAGCTCGTCTCCGGTGGTCAAATCCCAGAATCGAACAGACTCGTCCAAGCTAGCTGTCACGGCAACGCCATAGGGTTCTGTGAAATCGAGGGAAGTGATGGGTGCCAGGTGGCCGACGAGTGTCTGCATGAGGTTTGAAATCAGTTTGTCGCGCAGCCTGTTTTGCAAGAGACAACACAGACCATGAAAGCAACACCGGTAGGAAGATCCTCGTGCTCCGTTGGTAAGAAAGCGGGACCCTTTCTTCTCCGTGAGGAAGCAGAGACGTTTCGGCCCTTCTTTCGCTCCTCATGGATTGCCATCAATTCTTGAATGCCGGACACTAAAAAAATAATCGTAAACAACTAGTCACCAACGAGATTCGAGGCAAAGAAAAACGCACATTCGTCTACCAACTCCAACTCCTCCTCCCTGAGAGCTAGCAGGCTTCGTCGGAGTCCTTCGCGGATAGCATCGAGCGCCGCCATTTTGTTGTCCACTTCGGATATTTGACCATTCAATAGTGCCTGCGCATAATAATCGTCAGCGATCTCCTTTCAACCCTGTCGGTCGGTCAGTCTCACCCGTTTGACCGAAACATTGCTCATATCTTGCTCCACCGCCTGCCCATCCTTCACCAGCTCTTCTGGACTCAGCTCAATCTCATCCGGCACAACTCCTCCCGAATCACTCTTCCGATGTGTTCTTCTCTTCTTCCCCTGCGCCCCGGATGTCCTCCTATTGATCCCCAACTCCGTAACGTCATCCTCACCATCCGCCGCCAGCAATCCTCTCGCCTTGTCCCCTCTCGCCTTCAACCCTAATTTCCCTTCCAATCCCAGAGCTTGTTCCCCTAGCCCGGCTCTCTTTCGCCTCCGCTCCAATCTCGCCATCTGCGCCGCTGGTGTCGTTGCCGCGAAGCCTCTTATGAGGGGGACCTGTGCGTCTGGCGCCGGGAACTCGATACTGTTTCGAGAGTTCCTTGCAGCCCCGGCGGGTGGGGAAAGTTCGAAGGGAGCTGGAGGCACATCCATTTGAAGTAGCTCATCTACGCGTTCAAGGATGTAAATTGACGTGCTGTCCTTTGGCGTGCTTGTCCATCCCAGTCGGCCGCGCAGGGAGGAGGAAGTTGAGCCAATGGAATTGCTCGAATCGCGAGTATTGAAGTTTGAGCGACCGAGTATTCGGGTTTGGAGTAGCTGTGGTGCAAGGTCTGCTAGTATTTGAGTGTGTGGCCGAGGTGCGAAGAGGGTGCGGACGGAGGACAGAAAGGGCTGGGACGAGCTCGAAGTTGGAGTTGAAGTCGAGGCGTCGCTCCCAGTCGTCGGTTGAGCATCCTGGGGTCGCATACCCGACTCGAGGTGCGACTCTGAGTGTACTCTAACCACCTGCGAGCGTTGCGCGTGAGCATTCGCTGATTTCAATCATTTGTCCCGATACAGGCCGACGCAGTAGTTCTACATTTTGGACTTACCCTTGTATTTTGTTACTGCTTGAGTCTACGTAGGCTGTCTTGAGTGCCTCAAGAGCTTGACGGTGGTTTCGCGGATCGTCGGGGATTGAAACCGAAGCCAAGTCGCTTCAGATTTCCAACACGCGTCACTTTCTTCCCCGGCTATGTGAACCGGCCAGCTTTCTCTCATTTGTTGTAGCAAAGCAAAGCAAAGTTTGGTTTTGGCATCAATCAAATCAGAAAAATATCGATTACATGGCACTGAACAGTGAAAGATATCTGGAAAGGGGGTCCTAAGGGGAGACGCGAGAGCCGTAAGTGGGAAACATGATGGTGTCTGGGGTAATAAGGTGGTAGTTGCGCTTCCCGACCGAGACAAGGCAAGGGAAGACTTTCGTAAAGAAATGGGTGCAGGATTTAGGGCGAGGATGCGAGACTTCGGAATTAATCGTCCAAGAGATCGAGGACCTTGCTCGCCAACGTCCTGATCTCTCCCTCTCCTCCATCGCCGTCGTCTTCATCGTCAGACATGCTGGGGTTTGACGAATCGGCCTTCTCTGCGTACGAAGCCGCGGACGATGGGAGAGTCGAGAGGTGAGTAGCGAGCTGCCTGAGCTGGTCGGAAGCGCGAATCTGAGCCTCGAGTGTTGGGTCTGCGATGGTCGGAAATGTCAGAAGTCGTCATGTAAGAGTGCGGGTGCGAATAGCGTACCATCGGACTCAAGAAGCTGAACGAGCGTCCAAATGGCAATATGTTGAAAAGTGGTATCTTGCGACTCGAGGAACCTGATGAGGTATCCGTGAATTCCCCCTTCCGGTTGATCCCAGACCTGACTGAATGCGCTGTAGTCGTCCGCTGGTTGTGAGTAGCAAGGTTAGCTAAGCCAGGGATGATTACCATACTTCGAACAGGACTCACGCTTCGACGAAAGGTTTCCAAGAGCTGCCGCGCTGTTCCCTTGAACTTCGACGCTTGGCGACGCCGTCAACGGAATTAAGACCTCGCAGATTCCCATGTCCAGCAGCTGACTTTTGATGTCTTCTGCGAAGGGGAAGGGGACAACATCAGCATCGCCTGAAAGCACCCTCTCGTGAATGGACGCACCACTCAATCCCAAAACAGCCGCACACGCCGTCATCTCACTCTGCACCGCGACGGGCACATGAAGAACAAGATCCTTGATCCGCTCAGCCGCTCCGGCTTCAACGATTGCTCGCTTGTTTCCTTCGCTACTGGCCGCCAAGTTTCGGAGAGTGCTGATAGCGTGACATTGAATCTCCTCGTTCTCGTCGTAAGCAAGGAGGTCGATGAGGGGGGAGAGGAAGCCGGATTCAATGATGGGGGATTCGTTATTAGGGTGGATAGAGACGTTGCGGACACAAGCGGCGGCGGAGAGGATGAGAGGAAGAAACGAAGAGCGGAGGAGGCGGAGGAGTGGGGGAAGACCGCCGTTGCGAACGATTTCGAGCTGGTACTTGTCTACAGGACGTCGCATTAGCGTCGAAGCCATAGCAGAGGGTAGAAAGCAAAATGGCAAACCATCAGATGCAAGATTGCGGAGAGCAAGTGCTGCCTGGCACTGGACCTTCAGACTCGGCGAGTCCATGAGCGTGATCAGGTTCGCAACAAGTTTTGGCTCGGTTTGGGCAAGCTTTCGTCGGTTCATCGCTGCAAGAAGCTTTGGTCAGCAGGTGATCGGTCAGTGACTTCGAGAAGCGTACCATCTACAGCAATGTTGCTCAAAGCAGTCGTGCAGTAGTACTGCACGTCGGTATCCGGACTCGACAACAGCTGAACGAGGACGGGGATGGCGCCAGCGTTGACCAATTGCTGCCTGTTCTCATCTGTTTTGGTTCATTTAGCGTCATCATCGGCATATTTCAACGCGAAGGCCGATGAAGGCGCACCTGAGTGGGTCATATTGAGCAGTGCACCAGTCGCGTTTCGCTGCACGCGCATATCCTTGGACTTTGCAAGCCTAGTCAAGGGTACGAGCGCTCCGGACTTTGCAATTTTGTTCTTGTTGTCGTCTGCAGAAAATGCATACGTGGGTCAGATGCTCTCCATGCAATCGCGCTGCAAAGGACTCACCATGAGTAGCCAAGTTGGTGATACATCCAACCGCATTGCACTGAACCTCAACATTGGGGGAAAGCATTTGACGAATCAGGGGCTCGAGTCCACCAAGTTGAACGATAGTGAGCTTGTTCTCGCCTGGTTCCAAGAGTGCGTCTTTAGAAGACGTCGCGAGAGGGGTGCGCGTGCGCGTAAAGGAGTTCGACGGACCATTGACACCAAGGTTCCCGAGAGCAGCGCTGGCAGCACGCTGCACTTCGACGTCGTGCGATTGAAGAAGGAAGAGGATTGGCTCGAGAGTGTCGCGCGAAACTTCGCGGACGTCCTGCTCAACGAGGCGAGGAAAGAGTCAGCTTCCCTATCAACACCCCGTTTGTGGATGCGAGGCTGTTTTGCGTCGTGTGGCCGGGGACGGGCGGGACAGCAGCGCACAGAACGGTGCTGCTCGGTAGTGCTCACGCAAAGTACTCGTCCGCGACCCTGAACCTATACCCGGGACATTCCACCTCACCGGATTCCCCACCAAACATGGTCTTCGTCTCGCACACGAACGCACCTTTTCCGTAATCTCAGCGAAGGCCAATGCAGCGCTCCTTTGCAAGTCGACATTATCCGAGTAGCTGAGGGTTGATAGTGCTCGCAGCGGGTCGCCCGTGAAGAAGTTCGTCTCGGAGCGGTCTGAGGTTTTCGAATGATGCCATTTTTAGGAGTGTGATGGAGTTTTGTGTAGGAGATGCGAAGGGGAGCAAAGGTGAGAGAGGAGAGAGGGCGCCATGGTCGCGTTCGGCGGTGATAGGAAGGGAATATCGCGAGATGAGGTGGTACAAAGACGATAGAAAGCGGGTGGATGTGGAGAAAGGTCAAGTCAGTAGTTGCTTCGGAGATAATGTCGAGAGATATTAAGAAAGGTGATGCCGCGTCCTCGTATTTTCAACAGCGCATCGTCGACGAGACTGTCCTCTCGCCACAAGCGCCCGTTAAAGTCTGCCCAGACGATAGGACAGGAGTTGTGTTCGTCTATCAACCTCTCCTCTCGGCCCTCGAGGTGTACCAGGCGGGTGCAAGTTCGGAATGGCGCGATAGGAAGAGCGTAGATTGTGATGCCCGAAGGATGGTGAATTGGACGACGACTCACTCTCGAGGTACTGGAGGAGGTCTGCCACTGCCTCGCGTTCGTTCTCTAGCAAAAGGGGCTCGTACGCGGTCGATGACTTGCCTCCGCCTGTTGGTGGTGGGGCGAACGGTGTCACGCAAGGGAAGTCGGGTCAGCTGGCGCGTTCGAAGTGGCAAAATCCCCAAGCTGGACTGGCGAGGGGTATACGTACCACAGCAGGAAGTACAGGCTCCCATCGTTCAAATATGGGTCGTGAAAGGTTGTGAAGAGAGTGTTAAATGGACGTCGACGACGACGAGACGGCGCACGCAGCGGGGTGGTTGCGACTCGCTAGTGGGCGACGGGTCGACTGGTTGGAGTTCTGAATGAACGTTGGGTAGGTTGTTGTGCGAACTTTGAGGTTTGGAGCAATGTTGCAAACAGAAGTTGCGCAGTTGTTACTTCTGTCGTTTCAAATCGGCGTCAGCTCGCGTCAGTCATGACCAACCAGTGATCCTTTGCCTGTTCCTCTTCTTTCCCGCCTCCCTTGCGCCCATCGCACTCGCCTCGCACTTGGTCAGGGTCCCTTTGTGAATAGAGATGTATGCGCGCTGTACCTCATCAAGGCGCTCGTAATTAAGGCACGTGGGCGCGTGGGCACGCTCGTAATGGTAGCCAACCAGCAATACGCTACCGTGGAGCAAAGACGGAGCGGTGTTTCCTCTTCCAAGCAGCACCACTCCGAGGGAACGATTCCTCGACGAACGACTTGATGGACAGGACGGGCGGTTCCTTCTTATGAACTCAAGACGGGAGGTTCCTTTTTCTGGACTCAGCGGCGAGTCTCAGCGCCAGCCCCGCGGATTGAAGACTGTTTGACTCCCGCTCGTCTTCGAGTAGAGACAGGAATGGCAGATGCGGACATATACAAGGCACGAACAATGATTGCTGAATATAAGAGTATTGGGCGCGGGTAGTCACTCTGCTCAGACGTCGCCGGGTTGCGAAGAAACTTGAAGGTGACGTGTTTGACTCGTAGCCAACAAAACCAGAGGGAAGCTCAAAGCCCCAGTGCCGGGAAGCTCGTCGGCAACATTTTTTTGGAAAGTGGGACATGGGGGGATTGCAAATGACTGCCTCCCTCACGCCGGCAGTGGGAAAGAGGCGTCGAACCTCGAGTAGCTATCAGCATGATCAAGGTCAGACTACTTTAATCAAGATGTAACGATTCGACGGCTATCCTTTACTTACTTTAATCTCAAGATAAGTGCGCCAATTTGTCACCAGCAGCAGAAACTGTACAATACTGATGGCGTTTTGGTGGCATCGGCGTGTGACCTGCTCATCCGTCCTGAGTACCTGGCGTACGTCCTGATCCTTTGATTCACAGTCGAGGGGAAATGTAACCGTATTCGGTTTCCGTGTTGTCATCGATGTCTAGCCGGAGCTCCGCTTGAAGTCTGTTGGCTCGTACGAAGCAAGTGAACTTGAGTGAACGCGCCGGGACACTGCCGCCGCGAAGGATCAATACGGGCGAAGGGAGAAGAAAGCTCAAGAAACGGACTCTAGATGTCGGTCGAAGTGGCTCTGGTGTTTTGGAACTTCTCGGTATATTCACATTCCCAAACTGCATCCCTGCATCGATTTAATACATAGCGCTTTGTGAGCCACAGGGATAATGTTCTGCATACGGTGAAACCACGAACGGTCCACCAAGGAGGAAGTATCTACATTGAGAAATCGAGTCCGTAGGTGCTTAATTCAACCCGTGCAAGTGTGATAAAGTTGGAACTAACTGGCTTCTTCGAAGAGATAGAAGACATGAGAAGCCCCTAAAATTTGGCGTTGCACGGTGTGTGCCGAAAGCAGACGACGCTTCCTAGTGCCCTCCCGCCCTCTCATCGCCGACACCGAATCTCTAGTAACAGATTATTCCCGCTTCGACACCCACTTTGATTCACTATGCAACGTTTCGCCCGTTCCGCCCCGCTGTTCGTGCGTTCATCGCGTCAAACGCCGCTACCTACCAGCCTGCCCTACATCTCTCTTCAACCCGAAGCCTCCACCTCCCGATTCCCTACCTCCTTCGTCCGATCCATCTCTCCTTTTTCCACTTCTGCCGTCGGTCATGCTTCCGAGGCTCCCCAATCTCCTTTCGAAGCACCATACGCCCAGGCTGCCGTTCGTGCGTCATTTCCTCTTTTGAGAAAGAGCATCCAGTGAAGGTTTCGCTGATAATGTCTCCTGCTTAGCCCTCTACGATCGCTTGCAAGCTCACCCGGAAGCTTTGCAAGCTATACAAGCCCTGAGTATGATTTTGAAGGAGAAGACCGGCGTTGACCTCGCGGGCGGTGAGAAGCCCAATATGGCCATGAGTCAGTCCATCATATCCTTGAAACAGGCTCGGACGTCTGCTCACGAGCCTACCCTCTCAGTGATGAAGCTCGCACAGTGCGTTCGCTGGCCATCGCCTCGCACTTCCGACTAGTGACCACTTATCTTCGCAGGGATCCCGAGCTTCGAACAGCGGCGGAGAACCTCATGAAGGCTCTTTCAGGAGCTGGCATTCAAATCGACCCACAACAGGCGCTGCAAGCTTTGAAGACCAGTACGCCAGTTTTACCGAGGAGCTAGTTTTGGTGCTGACTCAGGCAACACTTTCCTTTCAAGTGGGCGATGGCGAATTTGATGCTCTGGAGGTAGACCCGGATCTTCCAAACAAGCTGAAGGGAAGCAAAGGAAACGGTGAGGGCGAGAACGGAGGGAAGGCTTAGACACTGTAGCAGGTAGAAGAAAACTCAACAACGTTGGAAAGTGTAAAGTTTGTGACAAGCTCATTGTAAAATACGACATGAACCACTTTTCATATCAGCCACGTTACGCGACATTATCAGAACTCGACGCGTGTACCAATCCCCATGGTGGTCGCCATCTGAGCTACCAAACTCGTAATAGCGACATCCATCCCGCCAATCCCGACGGATTTGAAAAGACTTCTTCCCTCTTTTCTCAACCCAAACTCATCGAAATTCGGCACCCGAGCACCCGCGATATCAACAACGTCCCCGAGCTCCAAAAGCGAAGTCGGCAGAATCCCAGAGGCAATGAGCTCCCCAGCCTCAGCCAAGCAGGCATTTCGCGAGTCGACGAGGATTGTGGGAATTTTGATTGAGTCGCTTTCTGAGGGAGAGATGAGGGATGGAGAGAACTCCATCATGGACGGGGTGTAGGAGCCGACTTCATTCGCGGCGAGTTCGGTCAGTGTTTCGAAGAAACTGATGGGAGCCTGGACTGACTGGCGTTAATGTGAACGCCGATCTTGAGATCTTTCGCGTCAAAAACCGGTTGTGTGGAGGGTACACATCTTGATGAAGGAGTATCAAACACCGGCGCAAACGATCTGCCGACTAAGCGGGCTCACAAGCAGATAATGTCCGCTTTCTTGACGAGTCCTCGCGTGTCTGATACCAAATTGAGGCTCACGTCGACCAGCGGGAATTTTTCTTTAATCTTATGTGCCAGAGCAGTCCCTCGGTGCGTTACCGCGCGGACTACGAAAGCTGCTTCCTTGATCGTAGGGAAGAGCTCCAGAATAAGACCTGCCGTCCAAGTCAGCTTGAGTTAGCTGCGAATACCCGAAGAAGCAAGTATCAAGATCTTCTTACGTGCATGGTGATATGCCTGCGTTCCGGTGCCAAAACAGAGAAGGTAGGTGGAATCTGGCTTCGCGAGAAGCTGCGAAGCCAAAGCGGAACCGGCCGCAGTTCTTATACCAGTCAATTCTCCGGCGTTGACCATTGCTGAGCACTTTCCTGCATTCGTACATCTCAGTCAATGAGCCTGACACGAGCCCGAGGAAGAAATCAACCAGTTTGTTCGTCGAACAACAGAGTCGTCGCCGGCAGTCCAGGAATTGAAGTCGAGGGCTTTGGAACTGACACAATCTTGACGGCAGTCAAAGAAATCTGCGATACTTGGTTAAAAATGAGGGCCCGGACGTTGAAAGCTCAACGAACATCTTGCGAAGTCGTTAGTCGAGAGGGCATGTAAAGCGTCTTGTGTGCGCCACTCTCTGTCGCAATGCGAAGCGGGTTTTGAATAGGCGGCACCACATCAGTTTCTTTCGGTCCCAGCTTCGCGTCTGCGGTGATTGCGTGCATAGTGCGTCCAATCATCAGAGTCCTGTCGTATAATTAACGATGAGCCGGATGACCCGCGTTGCTTATTACGGAAGCCAGCTGCGAGGGCTTACAGGAGGGAAGCGGAGAGCGTGGACGTGACAGATGCCACTTGAGCTTCGGAAAGGACGAGAACTGACATGGCGGAGTTGAGGTGGTAAGAAGTAAGAAGTAGCTTCGCCGGCCTGGGCTTCCACCTCTGGCGTGGCGCCTCCGTTTGACCCCTACCACTTGTCACTTCGGCTACCGTTCACGTACAACAGGCGACGGCGTGCACCTCATCCTCAAGGCCCTACTAACCTTTCGCAGATCTCTTATTCCTCAAAATGGCATCGAGCAGCTGGCCGCCAGCACTCAAGTAACCCCTTCTTCTCAGCGCTGAACAGTCGCGGGCGCCGTTCTGACAATAACCCTCCCGACAGAACTTACGTCAACGAGACATTTGCAAAATGCACAGATGCAAACAGGTCGGCCGTAGAGAGTGAACTCAAGGGACTTATCTTCGAGGCTTTCGAGGCCGACAAGCTATGGAAAATTGACTGGGCCAACATCAAACTGAAAGCGTGGGCCTGCCTTCCGCCTGGATCCCCAGTGTAGTGGTATACTGAGTGTCTCTTTCCAAACGTACACAGCTTAAACCCGCCGAAGAAGCGAAAGTGAGCGGCGACCTCTCTCCTTCGGCACGCACGACCTGCTGACTCGCCGTTCCATCCCATCCCTTGCAGAGCGTTTGTCCCGTCCACCCCTCACGCTTATGGTGTCACCCATGCCGTTGTCGCGGACGAGACCGATCGGCGCGACAAGCGCGCACGTCGGTTCGAGAATGGCCCGCCACCGCATACCGGTAGCGTCACAGGAGCGGGAGGTCTGGCGGGAAGAATGGCAGGTAGAGTGGTGCAGGCGGGTATCGGCAGCATGTACGGGGCCTCGACACCGGAGCCAGAAGGCATATATGATCCGGTAGGCTGATTGTTACGACATTGTAGCGCAATACTGATCCTGGTATGCCACCCTAGAACGTGATCGACTGGGACAGGGAGACCGTTGTTGGTACTAGCAAGAAGCTGGAGAAACCCTTTTTGCGACTAACCACTGTGCGTACCTCTTGGCTGTCAGTAATTATACCACGCAAGGCGCTGACTCGAAGGAGAATTGCAGGTTCCGGATCCGACGACAATCCGTCCCTTACCCATCTTGCAGCAGACGCTCGAACTGCTGAAAAACAAATGGCGAGATGAAGGCAACTACCCTTTTATTTGTGACCAGTTCAAGAGCATGCGTCAAGATCTCACTGTTCGGTCTCTTCCTCCTCGTGCTCGCCTAGATTGAAACTCACCCGCTTCACTATGAATAGGTACAACGAATTAAGAACGACTTCACCTGCTCTGTGTACGAAATTCACGCCAGAATAGCCTTGGAGAAGGTGGGCATCGGCTATCTCCATCGCGCCGAAAAGCTTCACTGATGTATCGGCGAGTTAGGGAGACCTCGGCGAGTTCAATCAATGTCAAGGGCAACTCTGGGAACTTTACAAGCATGGTCTCAAAGGGCACAGTATGGAGTTTCTCGGGTACCGCATTCTTTATCTTCTGTTCTCACGCAACCGAGCCGGTTCGTGTGTTTCCCGTTTCATCACGAACCATCACAAAAACTCACCTCCGCCTTCCACCTAGAGTTGAATGCGACTATGGCGGCCCTCACTCCCGAAGAAACTAGCAACAAGTCCGTGGTGCATGCTCTCAGCGTTCGGCAAGCTCTCAGCACCGGCAACTACACAAAGTTTTTTCGCCTTTGGGAAGCGACACCAATGATGGGCGCCTACCTCATGGATCACATCGCTCCACGCGAACGAATCAGTGCGCTGATGATCATGGCCAAAGCGTGAGTTCTTTCAGTCGCAACGGATGATATGGGCTAAGACCTCAAACCTCGTGGACAGATATAAGACAGGCTTTCCTTTGTCCCTCGTGCTTTCTCAGCTCGCTTTCTCAAGTCCCGAAGAAGCCGTTCAGTTTCTTATCGAACACAACATCTCCATTTACAAAGTCGCCCCCGGTGCTAAGCAGCCGACACCTCCACTCCCTACCAGTACGCTTCAATCAGACGTCATCGCCCCCAGACTCGCCGAGGCTCTCGCCAAATTCACTAAGGCCGACGCGAAGAGGCAGTTATAACATCACAGCATCACTGCATCGCTCGTTGTTCGTCGGACGTCCGTACCGACTGGTTGATCGAGTCCACTCTTTCTCTCGCAACTATTTCTTTTTTCTTCCACAGCAGTATCCAGCAGTTTTTACCCCTTCCTTCGACACCCTTCTGTGCCATCATCATCTTGTATCCGTCTCACTCCGCCCTCTCACCTCGTCCTCTCAATTCGGGCTCATGTTCGACAAATACGTCCTAAGTCACATTTCCCCTTCGCACACACTTTCCCTCTGCCCCACGGTTTCTTTGGGTCGCTCATCAAGGAAGGGGACTATACCGGTGGTGAAGAGGGTAGCAGATTTGGTTCTGAATGATAATATACCTTCCAGGTCTTCAATGGCGTCGAGTTTGGCACTCCTGTGACAGACCGCACTCGAGCTTCTCCCATCCTTATGCAAGTCGCTGATGTTTTTAAACGTTTCTAAACTGATTCCTAGATCTATCTGAGTCCGATGGAGTATTCCGATGGACATGTCTCTTCGAAAGCAAGGCCCCATGATTGGGCTTGCTGGAACATAAAAACATGAGAGATCGCTCGGAGTTTGAGAACGGTGCCCCAAGTTGGCCCAAGACAGGCGGCCCAAGACAGGGAACTGTTCTACAGCTGTTTCCGAGTAGGATTGCCGCTCGCGCGCGAAAAAAAAAAAAGTGCGCACCTCAAGGATTTCGGTCGTTTTGTTTGTGGGGTGTAGATATATACCCGAAATCATATAATCTCAGTTTGTAGAACCCCAGCGCAAGTATTCATAGCGCTACAGGCGTAGGGAAGTTGTTTGTACAATAGCAGCCCTCAAGGCTTGTTCACGACCGCAAATGAA
>JASZXU010000245.1:0-28419 GCA_035521515.1 Phenoliferia sp. Uapishka_3 | reverse complement strand
AGGGGAGGGTGCGAGGGAGATGTCCGATGCTCCTCAAACGTCAAGCTCAGACAGTGCAGGCGGTCCACAGGGATGGCGTCCATCACAAGCCTTCAAATTCGGTTCTGATTCCCATCTTCCACCTGTGCTCCTTCTTCGGTCTCCCTCTCCACGTCGCTCTTTAACAAACGGAAAGCCTTCGTATTGGGGCAGCGGCTGCGCAAGGACCGTTCAGCGCAAGAGTCCCAGCCTTCTACAAAGCGTCCGGACTCATCGTAGAATCTACCCTAGAGCCAGAGCATGATATTCCGTAGCTTCATAGCTGAGTACGGAAACGCACTCGCGAGGAAAAGTACGAAGTACAGGGTGTGCTGCAGGCGTTCATGAAAGCTGGTAGGGTCGGCGAGGTGCCTGCGTTCGTCACGTTTGTCAAGGTGCGAGTAAAGATTGTGCCTGTCGTGGGAGAGGAACTGTTTCGAAACTAGGCAGACAGCGTGACCTGTGGCGTGAAGATGATTGCGCTGGGTGGGGTCGGTAGCAGAGGGGTCCTGAAGGCATTGCTTGATAACTCAAATGTATGAGGTGACGAATGTGCTCATTCATGTCGGGAGTTATATGTTGATTAAGCAAGCAAGCAGGGAGAAAGGAAGAGGCTTTTTCGGGCAAATCACTCATCGGTCGACCCGAGTGATTTGATTGGGCGCCGAGTGATTTCTGCCTGCGGATTGCAAACGACCTCCGGCTTTGCGGCGGAGACCACTGAAATTCCTGTTTTCCTTCAGTTTCCTTCCTTTCCTCGTGTTGAATTACACCTAGTCCGTACATGCCAAATTCTTGTAAGAAACGACTTTCAAGGCCTTTCAGGGCAAAAAAAAAATCGTGCACTGACGTGCACGAATCGCGTCGTTGACACGACGTAGTGATGCTGGAAGCTTGGAAGGGCCTTGCGGAGTTACTACATATTAAGGCTGAGCATACACAAACAATTTGACTATGTTTCGGAGCTCTTGCAAAAGGTTAGACCCATGAAAGAAAGCTCAGTTTTACTTGGGTGATTCAATACTGCCTTGCAAAAGGTTGAAGGAGTCAAATGACATTTTTCAGGGTGAGATGTGAGTACGATATGTCCTATCAACGATCTCAAAAAATTTGGGAGGGAGCAGGAAGGTGCTAGAGGGCAGAAGGTGTCAGGAAATTAGGGGCTTAAAAGCTATGTACCAAACGGACCTATCTTGTGCGCTAAGGACTCACTTCAGTTGAATAATGTGCTGAAAAGTACTATCTATGCATCTCATAATAGTTTGCCGCTGCTCAAAATCGCAACGTGGGGTTTTAAGTAAGAGAAAGTTCTCAGGGGCACAAGAAACCAAATGTATATGCTTCATGAGGGCTGTATTACAACACATCTACGCTTTTGTTTTCAACGAGATCTGATGAAGATCTATAGCTTGACGTCTACTGAAGCACTCGGCAGAAGACACAGAATTTCGGATGCAGGAAGTCAAAGAAGAGGGAGGAGTGGTAGCCCCTGGACCTGCAGTTGGAAATCATACACATCAGTTGCCCGGTTCTGCGTCCATAATTGAGAATTTATGGCGTATTGTATTATACAGTCAAAGATGAAAAGAGACAGACAACTAAAGGGAGACCTGGGTGAGTTTTAAACCAAAAGATGAAGAGAAGCCAGGCGCCCCTTAATAGGTTCACGAGCTTTCGCAAGTGAAACTTTTGGGCACCTTGCCAAAATCAGTCTCGACGCGCGCGGGAGCTTCCGAGCGATTTGATTGGTCGAGGAGTGATCTCTCGATCAGGTCGACACACCACAACGCTGCCCGCCCTTTTTCGACCCACTGAATGGACAAAGTCTTGAGCACGGACCTGGTCAACGTTGCCTTGGCCTAAAGGCTCTTACAGCGACAACAACGGAGTGAAAGCTGTATCACTCTTGTCGCTTCACCTTTCAACCCGCCTACATATTTCTCGGCAGCTCCCGCCCCCCAGAACGTGCAAACAAACCTCTCCGCGGCCTAGTCAACTCCACAAACCTCAGCAACTCAGGACAACGTCGCCAACCGCGACCATATGACTGGTAGGCTCTCTAGCCACATTGACTCGGCACCGACAGCTCTGATAATCGCTCCTACCTACAGACTACGCAGAAGAGCGAAGCTCAGAACTCGAAGTTCTCGAGAGCATCTTTCCCGACGAGCTCACAGGTTCGTGGTTATACTTGGGTCGCGAGCAGAAGGGCCCCCGGTGGCTATCAGGAGTATAGAAGCTGGTGGTGAATTCTTAGCGAGGGCATAAGACGGGTAATGCGAGGAAGAGAAGGCGGTCCGCGAGGTGGACAGGCCTGGGCGTGCTGGTGGTATCGCTGTGTCACAGCCAGGCTGATGGACTACTACTAGTTGGCGGTTCGTGTTCTGCCGAATGCTGGGCGTGGCGTTCTAGGAGTTTGAAGGCAGGCGACAAGCGCGCGCAGGATGCGGAGCTGATCCTGTCGCTTCTGCAGTTATATCGGACGATAAGCTCTCAATTCGAGTAGAGCAAGATCCGCCACACCCAACCGATCCATGTACGTCGCCTCGAGACCAGACTCTGAGCCCAGCAAGCTGATGTCGCGCTCTCTCTCACAAATTCCTCCCCTGCCCAAAAATTAACAGACACACTCCTTCTCACCATCACCTATTCACCAACATATCCGGATGAACTACCAGAAATTGGGATTGAAACACTCGAGGGAGACCTGAGCGAGGAGGAGGAAGAAGAGCTGGTAATGGGATTGATAACGGAGGTGAGTTGCGCCTTGTGCCTCGACTTTTCGCGCACGCATAGAGCATTCCCATGCCCGTGACGCATGATTGGGCAGAAAATCCCGGTTGAAACGCTTGGTTACGCGATCCCATGCGACGTCCGCATGATTTCGCAAGACTTGTCGCTGACTCTTCGTATCTTTTATAGGCCAACGAGTCCCTCGGCATGGTATGCGTTCTTTGTCGTAGATTTCTGTGAAGCTTGACTGATCCGGCGAACACTACAGGCGATGGTCTACACACTCTGCTTACACTTGCGAGAAATCCTAGCCGAGCTGCTGAGCGCCCGCAAAATTCGAATTGACAAAGAGACCTCTGAGCGAGAGCGGATAATTGAAGAGGTAAATCTTCTCCTGCCGGCCTGTGTTCAGCGCTCATAGCTGACTGTCATTACTTTCCCGCACGCCCACATCTGTAGGCTACTGCGATCAAAGTAGCCGGCACGAAAGTCACGGTGGATTCTTTCAACGAATGGAAAGTTCGATTTGAGCAGGAGATGAAAGAGAAGGCGAAGAGAGACGAAGCAGACAGGATCAAGGCGCTGCCGCCAAAAGAACGAGAAGAGGTCAAGAAATTCCTTGCCAAGTACAGTGGTGAGTTTCCCATCCCCTTTTCCAGTTCTCGCAAATTGGCGACGTGTTGATCTCAACGCATCTTTCCATTTCACCAGGGAGACAACTCTTTGAGAAGGATTTGCAGGGTACACTCGTCAGCTCCGATGCTCAGTACGATGAGGAGGGCGCGGTGTCGGTCGATGCGTCGCAGTACGAAAGGGTGGATCACCTTAGTGATGAGGAAGAGGAAGTACGGAATCTGGGAGACTTGAGTGACGATGATTGACATTCAACGGATGTCGGACACTTCGTCAGTCTTTTTCGGTCCGCCGGCTCAGCCTTCGCATTCACGTCCCGATCCTCGAACAAAAGTGTGATGCTGAATTGGGCTTCCATTGCGAGAAGATTGCTTCAGAATTTTTAAGGCTTTCTCAGATCGTAACCCCACGAGTGCGGGCATGCGAAGGCGAGGATAGAAAGGAGTTCTTCCCCACGTTGCCAGGTCGGTCCCGCGTACTCCCACAGCAGCAGTTTGGTCATCTTCCTGCTACACGTGGGGAGCTCATTCCAGTACGCCTTTGCGAGCGATTCCCAGGAATACTTGTCGCGAAAATAAGCGGCGGTTGCCACGGTGTGCTCGCAAAGCGAACTGCATTGTCGACTTGTAAGTCGGCCAGTGGGCATCTAGAGAAGCGGGGAAAACAGAGAAGGATTCAGTGGTGGTATATTGGTATTGCCTCTGTGAGCTTAAAAGGTAATACCGCTTGAGCATGTCCTTCCAAACGACAAAAAATTCCATCGGTAGCGCAAGCAGCTCGCGCCTGTATCCGAATGTGCAGCGAGTCAAGATGCATCATGATAGGAATCGGAACTCCTGTGAATGCCAGGTGAATAATGATCCAGGGCGAGGTCTTGTGAAGGAGCCCAAACTCGAACTGGACTCGCAACCCCCGCACACCGCAAACAATCCCTCGTCCTCGTAGGGCTGCATTGTCCCTCGAATTTTTTTTGGAGGCGTCGAAACGTGTGAGTTGTGAGTTGAGGCCAAGAGGGACTTTGCTTACGACGCTGTTTGCAAAGTTCGGCCACTTCCCGGCCTGAATTCGCGGTTCTTGCGACCGACCACGTCAAGACTTGAAGAGGAAATATGCGAATCTGAATGAATCTGGGTATGGAACAGATGCGGTATGAATACAACCTCCACTATTCAGGTCCTCATGCATGCACAAAACTTCAGACGTCACGAACAACTTCCAACTATCAACCCTCCCTGGCGACCTCCTCGATTGCCCACCGGATAACGTCGCAACCAGTCTTCATCTCCTCCTTCGAGATGGTAAGAGGTGGGATGAATCGAATGGTTTGGAAGACGGATGTGGTGAGGATCATGACGTCCTTCTCGAGACACTTTGCCTGCACTCGGGAGGCAATGTTGATGGGGATCTGAGTGCCGTTTTGTTGAGGGGTGTAAGGGGAGGTAGGGTTGTTGAACTCGATTCCGATCATCTGATACAGTGAAGAGAATGAGCCACGCTTTTACGAACAATCGAGAGTAAAGAAAAGAAGACTCACGAGACCAAGACCTCGAACCTCAGCAATGAGAGGGGCGGTGCTCTTCTGAGTCTTGACCTCGTCCAACATCGCGAGCAACTCCAAGCTCCTCGCCTCGACGTTGTCCAGAATCTTCTCCTCCTGCATGACCTCCGCGCAAGCGATACCGGCGGCACAAGCGACGGCATTGCCAGCGTAGGTTCCTCCCATTGACCCGGGTGCTTGCTTGTCGAAAAGTGCCTTTGAGGCGACGATACCGGAAAGTGGGAACCCGTTGGCGATACCCTTGGCCATAACCATGACGTCGGGGCGGACAGTGGGGTAGTGCTCGATGGCGCTGGGAGGAGTAAAGCACGGAGGTCAGGTCCAAGTGAGGCGTTTTCGTGCAAATAGAAGGCCACGTACAAGTACTTTCCAGTTCGTCCGAAACCAGATTGAACCTCGTCGATGATCAGGAGGATGTTGTTCTTATCGCAGATCGCACGAAGTCCCTCGAGGTAGCCCTTGGGGGCGGGGATGTATCCTCCCTCGCCAAGAACAGGCTCGATAATAATACAGGCGGTGTCGGAAGGAGCGGTTTGTTGCTTGAGGAGGAGCTCGAGCTGCGTGAAGTCGGTCTCAGCAGACCTCCAAAGTCAAACTAGAAAGAGCAGCGGGACGTACCTCGTAAAGAGCCTTTACGACGAGATCATCGACGTTGGTGTTTTGAGGAACTCCCATTTGGTGCCAGTAAGGGAAGGAGGTTGTGAAAACTCCAGGCTGAAAGGAAGCTGTCTTAGCGCCTTCGAACAAAAATGTGAACTACAACAGGCTCACCATCAAGGGTCCGAAGCCCTGTCCATAAACAGTCTTGGACTTGGTCATGGCCATAGTTCCGAAGGTACGTCCGTGGTAAGAACCCTGAACGACGATGATGTTTTGCTTGCCACTGGCCATCCTCGCGAGCTTGATAGCAGCCTCCACAGCCTCAGCTCCCGAGTTCCTGCGAGGTCGAAAGAAGCTTTCATGAGCTCCAACTCTTTCGCCCCGCAAGCTTCATCAAGCAGTTCTCACCAGAAGAAGAAGGTGTCAAGAGTTGGGTGGGGCATGACCGGAATGAGCTTCTCAATGAGTCCCAAGTATGGCTTGTTGAATCCGAGGTTGACCTGTCCGTGAACGAGGACCGCACATTGGTCCTGGGCCGCCTTGGTGACCTTTGGGTGACAGTGCGAAAGGTTCACAACTCCGATACCTACAACGCGAACGCAGGTGGCTCAGCGCGCGGTTCTCGCTCGGCTTCCGCGCTGAAACAGCAACAATCTGACGTACCAGAGGTGAAGTCGAGGAACTTGCGGCCACAGTCAGTAGAGATGAAAGAGCCTTCTCCCTTGACGAGGACGTAGTCGGTGAAACGTCCAACTCTGGAGGAATTATTCCCGTCAGCGAACGCCACTAACGTCCAGTCGAAAAGAAGCAGGCTCACCCACGAGCGACACGCTGGGTTCCGAAGGCAGAGAGAGCGGTTGGCATGGCTTGAGTAGCGAAAGTGCGGGTGGGTGGGTGCGGAAGCAAAGAGCGAACCAGCCGCATATCGTATCTACCGGCGTGAGCGCGTCGGTCGCGATAGGGCGCGAGCGTGGCGTCGTTCCCGCTGGCCGGAAGTTTGGCGGGAGCAGCCGCGAAGCGAGGGTTGGCCGAGCAAACAAATTTGCAAGAGTCAAGAAACGCTCAATAACGTTTGGTGTGCGTGTCAACTATCTCTTGCGGGTGAGGGAGGATTACAGGTTGTAGCAAAGTCCCGAACCCGAGACTTTCCTACAGTGACGTCGAGCGGCAAGAGCGAACTAAGTTGCTTTTCAAGTCGCATACAAACACGCCTCCTGGGATCTGATAAATAGGTATACGGATACTGAGAAGGTTCGGAAGTCCTTCTGCACCGCATGGGCGACATCAAGCGATATGGGAACGAGGCTTAACATTGGTGGAAGCAGCATGAATTCCAAGAGGACCTATGTCAACAGTGCACCATTCAAGTGATGCAGATCTAAGCAAGACATTTTTTTCTTTAAGCAGAGATGGGAGCCCGAAGCGCCGCTGTAGCTGCCTTCTCTCCTCCGGCCAACGCGTTTCTCGCCACGGCCTCGAGATCAGTCCTTTCGGGAGCAGTCAACGGCTGAGTCGCGAGTTGGAACAGTGCCGGACTACCCGACTCGAGGCCTGCGATCATTTGTGCAACTATCAGCTCGCATCCACAATAATAACAAAATAGACTGAACCACGCACCTCGGAGCGTTGCGGTGAACCTTTCGTACATATCAATCGAGTCAAGTGGTGACACCCATGTGACCTCCTCACTCCAAGTTGAGGCTGCATCATCATCCTCATCGTCTGACACATCGGTTTCTCGACGGGCGAGCATGTCCAGGTACTCGTTTGTTGCGTCGTGAACATCGCCTTCGGCTGATTCGGCACGAGAAATTAGCCAAGCCCCCACGAGGAAAGGAACGGAATTTGTATGTACCAGCTCCATCGTCTTCCTCGTCCACGTCATCAATGTCCTCATCTTCCTCCTCATCATCATCCGCCTCTTCTAATGTCTTAATGTACTCCTCTCGTTCTATAATACCGAAGAGTCAGTATTGCTGACATTTGTGGACGGGAGTACTGGTACTCACCAACAATCGCTTCCGGAAGTCCCTTGAAGAGCTGCAGTGCGCCGCCCAACAATTGACTCGCGTTGTGTGCCAACGGCGCATCACCAACAGAAGCCAGCCATTCAAATAGCGCACAAATGGCCGCGATACCAAGCTTGCGGTCGTGCACACGACTGTAACTGTGCAGGTGCTTGAACCAGAGCGAGAAGAATTGTTGAGTCCAGTCGTGGCGGTCGAGGATGGCGAGTGTCAAAGCCGGGTTGTAGTAGATGGATGTGATGACGAGCTCAAGGGAGTGGAGGAAGAGAGGCACAGTGATGACGAAGTCCTTGTCGGTGTCTTCGTTTCCAGCGTTGACGACGAAAGTCATGGCGCGCTCGACGATTGGTGGGATGGCCTACAAACGACCGCGATCAGCAGGCTGGTATGAAAAATCAGTGAAGGAGACCGCACCTCATCAATGTTGCCACGGAGGTTCAGCAACATAGCTTCACCAATCTTGCACGCAACACATCTGTCATCGGCGCCAAGCTCGGAGCTGGTCATGGCAGAGACGAAGAGGTCGACGAGCATGCTTCGGTAGTCCGAGTTGGTGGCCAAGGTAGGTGCTCCATAAGAAACGACGTTGTCAAAGAAGGGAAACATTTCTGGGCGTGGCAATATTGGGGTCAGGCAGGTTGCAAGACAACGTAGGCCAAAGTCACGAACCTTGGAAGTAGTCGGCGCCACCAGTCTTGAAAGAGGTGAACGCAGCTTCGAAGAGTGGCCACATGGCAGGGCCAATCGACTTGTTGTAGAAAGTGAGCGAGTCGAGAATCTCGAATGTCTCATCGTAGAGCTCTGCAGTCAAGTGAATCAGCGGCCGGTCTCTTCGCAATATCTAGAGAAGTACGAACCGACGAGGTTATTTTGCACAGTGAAGAGAAGAGCTGGAGTGACGAGCTCCTCTACGCGAGCGAGCGACTCTGGGTTCTTTGCGAGTGAACTGACGAGCTGCTCGATGGTCTTGAGGAGGTTCATGCAAACAAGTGTTTTCTCGTCGTCGAATCCTCCGTCGTAGCTGTCCATCTGCTCTTGCTTCTCGCGAATCTCGTGGCTTTCGCGCACCAGCCGTGAGTAGGATCCGATCTTGCGTACAATTCGATTAGCTCATCGTAGACGAAGGGCGGCGACTCAAGACTCACAAGCTGTTGTGTGAGCTCGACAGCGAAGGGGATGACCTCCTCTGAGAACTCGGCACATAGTGATCGGGTTGTGTTGGTGAGAGTGTCGAGGTCGACTTCGTTGGCGAGTTTCAGAAGCTCTGATAGAGAACTCTGGGTAAGTGGTAGCGAGCAGCTCAGGTGAGGAAGAGACGGTGACCTTGCATGATGCGGCCAATGTTTGGGACCATTTTTGATCGAACTGCAAATACAAAGTTCATTGAGAATCGTAGGAGCCACACGGCAGAGGGGAGACAACTTACTGTCCTCATACCGAGCGAGCTCAGGTAGTGTGATGGCAGCCTGGATGCGTACTGGGAGATCCGTGTCCGTGATAGCCTCCATAACGGCGCTACAAAGTCCCTCGATGTTCTAAGCAATGTTTGACATCAGCTGAAAAAATCAACGTTCAAGAGCGGGGTTCGCGACTCACGGCCTTGTTCTCCCAAGTCATGTCACATGACTCGAATTTCTCCACCACCTCGCAGGCCTGGTGAGGGTGAGGTCAATACTTTTCGAGTGTAAACAGAGTAAAAAAAATAGCGCACTCGGTAGCGAAGGAAACCGTGCGGGCTCTTGAACTCTGGCAACACAAATGCGACAAAGAACGACTCCATCATCGGCGCAATCTTCTTCTGCTCGTCCAAATATAAGACATCAGTTCTACAAAGTAGTATTAAGGAGAAGAGGAGTGAAACGCACGCTCTTGCTGGTGGATAGAGCGAGGCTGGCGAGCATCCTAAGCGCACCGTCCTTTTGCCTTGGTGTTGTCTCGGCAGGGTATCTGAAGCCATTCATGTCAGCCCATCGTGCACGTTTTCATATTCGGAAATGAAGAACAGAAAGGACGTACTTGCTAACAGCAGTCTGAATGAAGTTGAGCATGGGCATCAAGGTGATCTTCTTCCTGGACTCGACGAGGGCGCTAATAAAGCACAGCGAGGTCGACGTCGGATTTGCGTACGAGTCCTCGATGAAGTCTGCTCCCAATTATTGAGTCAGCACGTGCCAAAGGGTAAAAAAAAATTAAACGCACCTCCAAAGTGTGTCCTGGCGAACTCTGGTGGGTCGTCCGTGAAGAGCTCGATTTCGTCTTCTGTGAGACAGACGAGAGGGAAGACGAATTGCTCAAGTAGAGGCTGAACATGAGGCTTAAGGAGTTCCCAAGTCGAAAGCGGCTTGATGCTGTCCACCAATCGATCCGGTGAGCCCCCCGACACACTCAACGTAGTCAAACAAGGAAGAAGAAAAAAGACGCACCACTCTTCGAAGAAGACGAGCATGTGGTGTTTAACTTTACTTGGTACCCACTCTCCTCCAACTGACCTCGTTACCATCCCCAGGTACGTCTCCAGAATACCCGGCGCGAACATTCGCACAAACAGGTCCGCAAATTTGCCGTATGGCACCTTCATGTTACTTGCGAGCTGACTTGGGCTTCCGTACCTCATGAATAGGCGGTTAAGAGAGTGTACGGCCCATTTCTTGGCCTTACTCCACGGGTGCTTCTCGCGGTCCTCGTCGTCGGCAGGAAGCAACTCAATCGGCAAGGAGTGCGTAGTAATAGCCAAAAAGAGTTGTCCCCAAGGCACAAGTGATGAGGTATCTTGTTGAGCGGGTGTAAGAGTGGTAGAGATACTGTTCTTGTAGGATTTGAGAACTAGGTGTAGAAGAGTTCCTTGTTGATTCAAGGCGGCAGCGGTAGTCGGTTGTGACGCAAGAATGTTCTGCGCAAGTTTGTGAAGTTGTGGGAAAAGGTGTACGACGAGGTCTCCAAGAATTCTCGATTCTGGATCCTTTCGCGAGTATCTGCCCAAGTGGTCCGTGGAGTAAGCTCCAATGTTCGATACGACGTCGCCCGCGCCCCAAGCTCGTCGCAACGTGTGATATAGCGAGTCGACCCACCTGAACGTGCGAAGAACCTCGACTGTGGCGCGTAGTCCCGCCTCTACCTCGCCCTCGCCCGAAACATGCAACAGCGCGCCGACTTCATTCACCAAGCCAGGCCATTCCTCTGGGAAGTCCGAGTCGATGACCTTGCCGAGTACTGATGACAGCTGGAGTTTGACAGAGTTGCTGCCTTCGTCGCGGGAGAGGGCGGCGAGGAGTGGGAGGATGTTGGTCTTGAGTGCTTGTCGATCTGATGGCGGGATTGCAGTGTATCGTGCGGATGGGGAGAGGGTCGACATGACTGAGGCCGGTGGTGGTGGTCGCCATGATGAAGAAATGCGGTTCTTAAGGTAGATGGCGGCAGCGAGGCGGACTGCAGGTGTGGAAGAAGGCGAAGGCGAGATGAGTTGCAGCAGTGTCGGTACCAGTCCTTCCTGCGGCTCGAGCTGGCATAGGAGGACGTCAGTCTCGTAATCAGCTTCAATTTACTGGTCAAATGCCACTGACCTTCCGCAACTCGAGCTCCGCCGTGATGCGAACATTTGGATCTGCAAGCAGTTCAGCGCGGGGGGTCAGCGTTGCTCAAAGCATGCCGGCGCTCCAGCTCACCTGGACTGAACGAAGCCGTAAAGATCTGGAATAGCGTGGTCGCCTCCATCGTGGGTGGCGAGTCGAGTCGGTCGGTGGCAGGCGGTCGAACGTCCTCCGTCGACCAAGTCCTCACGCGCAAGAAAAAAAGCAGGGGCTGCGGAGCGAGTGATACAACAAACGTAAGAACATCGCCTGCGTACGTCCCGAACTCAGCACTTACCGGGGAAAGAGAAAAAAGCAATAATGACTTTGGAGAAGAGAACGCGAGGGGAGATAAACAATGGAACGAGAGCCTCAAGCTGCCGGATCCCGGCGACGCATTCTTGGAACCCAAGTGAACAATCAGCTGAGTTATTGTTATTTTGCATTTGATAGCTCCAGATTGCCCAGAAGAGAAAAGTATTGATCCCTTCATCACTGGACATGCCCCTCTACGCCCACCCTCGTTTGCTGGCGTCGCTACCTCGTCCCGAGGGCCCGACCTCTGGATAGTAGCCGCTCAACGATACTCTTCATCCCAATATCAAGAGATTGAGTGTCAAAAAGAAACCGGGCTGGCTATCTTTGCGTTGATATCGCAAGTCCCCTGAATGGAGGTGACTGATAGGTCGGCGTCGGGAAATGAGCGCGCGGAAGCTAGAGAGGCAACCGCCGAAACGAGGTATCACCAGCGAAACAAAATCCTTCACTTTGGCTGAAGGTGCTCAGGCACTTTTGGCAGGTAACTAGTAAAGAGCGTTTTCGGGAGTGAGTAAAACTGCCGAGAAATTTTTAATCTCTAGAACGTACCTTCCTGCTTCCTTCTCCCTCTTGAAAATCAATCTCACTGACTCTCGGCATCCCATCGCCGACTCCATGCACACCACACGCTTCGCACACTTGCTCAATTGCCTGATGAATTTCTTCGACCTCTTCCCTGCACATCCCATTTCGAAGAGCGCCACTGAATGCAAGCAAGAACAAGCTCAATACTCCAAATAAGGGCAAAAATAGTTCGCAAGAAGTTAGAACTAACCGAAGGTGCCACAAAATCTCTCGCTTGGTCCGTTGTGGCACCAAACAAGACAACGTGACAATGGAAAGCAGCGCCGGATCGTGAGCAAGGGGGTCTCTAGATGGGGCAGAAGGCTCCAAAGACTGATAGGGCGTTAGAAATGTGCCGTAAGTGATGTTTTTGGAGAACCACTCTAAAAATTGCATCGCATCTCATCAGCTGCGAAGACTCCGCGAAGGCCGGCAATTGACTCACTAGCATCCAACATCCCATCTCCCATAGTCTCCCAAATCTTTTTAATATCTCCTCTATAAATCCTTGCCAGCCCCATTTCTCCGGCCTTCTCTACCTCCTCCGCGCCCCCCACACCTCGCCCCAATCCCTCTCTCACGAACCAATCCTCATGATCTCCCTTTTCAATAACACCTTGCAGTTCTAGCATTCCTTCCAGAGCTTTCGGGACGCCAACGAGAATGGCTGATTTCACCAGAGCTTCCTTGAGCTCGCGGAGGACGCGCCGGCGTGGGACCGTTTCGAAAACGGGGAATGGAGAGGAGGAGCGCTTGGGCGGCGATGGAGGAAGGGAAGAGGTGTGGTGGGCGTAGATGAGGGGGAGCCAGGTGCTGCCGTGGCCGAGGGTTGTTGAGACGAGCGCGGGGATGAGACAGCCGGCGGAAGGACGTCGGAGCGTGGCGGAGAGCGACTTGAGCAAGGCTGGGCTCGGAGGTGCCATCTGGACAGTCTAGAAGTTCAAACGGGCTGAAGCCAAGGTAAGGAGATACGGTTTTGAGGCAACGTTGACCAGGTCCGTGCTCATGACTTTGTCCATTTAGTGCGTCGGAACAGCCTCTCCCTTTCTCCATGCTACTCGCTTAATCAACAAACAGCTCTCGACATGAACGAGGACATTCTTCACATCCTGCGTCATCAGGTGCCCCCGCGATTGACCCGACCCAGCCAAACCCAGCGCGACAACTACAATCAATTTCGCCAGTGATTTAGCCTCTCCAGTGTATACCCACATCCTGCTGCGCCGGACACCCGCATGCAAAGAGAAGGAGGAGCGATAGGGCGCGTTAACGTTGTTTGATCAACTGGCATCGTCGCGAGTCTCGCTGCATCCTTGTCCATACAAAACTATGACCTAAGTCAATTTCCTCAAACTCGGCTCGCAGCCTTTTGTAGTTGTATAAATAGCTCTTGAAGGTTTCGATTGAGAACGTGAGGGTGAGCGAGAGAAAGCTCGCAGTTGATTCCTCTTCCTTTCATCCCCAGGGTGCCTTTTTCAAACCTCAAGTCTCCGGCTGAATAGGATATCAGTCCTCATTGTATCCCCACATCTGCTTTTTGCCCCGGAGCGTCTGTATCCAATGTACATCGTGCTTGTGGTTCCTAAGGTCCCTCCCTGTCAAGGCAATCAAGAAAGCAACAGAAAATCCACTAAGCCCAGCATTCACTCCGATTCCTTTCCCTCTCGCGATTGCCCTTCCATATATCATATCACCCGCACCGGTAGTGAGCCTGTCCCGTTGCTGCGAGTCACGGATAGACTGGGCCATCCCTTCCGACCTCCCGGGGTAATTTCTTTCCGCCTCCGCATTGGTGACAAGGGTTGCTGATTTGACGTTGAATCGGTCCAGTTCGGTTTTGCCGTCAGGAACCCACTCGACGGTGAGTGAGAGGAAATGAGTTTGATGCTTGGCTTGAGCGACGCCTTTCCGAAAGTCGAATGCAGAGACTGCAGCTTCAGATAGCTACATCAGGTAGGTCAGTAGCAGGCTGGCGGGGGAACGAATCGAAAGATTCAAGAATTGGCGTACGCAGTGGCGCATTGCTTCGCCCCACGTCTTGAGGTCTTCCGCAAGTGCCGGCTCATTACGAGCCCCGGCAGTCATCGCAAGTTCCTCACGTTGATCTCTCATCGCAATTATCTCGCTGATAAATGGAGATGATTAGCTTAATGTGAGAGAAGAAAAAAATCGGTGGCAACGTACGCGCATTGGGCCCTGCAAAGAGTGACGAGTTCCGAGTCAGCTTTTCATACAAAAGGTGTAGCACAACAGATGAGGGCAACTCACTTATGCCCAGCTGAAACCATAGGACGACTGCTCAGTCACTTATAGTACATTCGAAACAAGAAGATACATACCTTTCCAGTGAATCTTTTGGCACTCTACTGAACAGTACTTATTATACGAACACCTCGCACACTCTTTCAGCTTCTTTATAAGACCCGTGTCGCCACATTGAGAACAGCGATCGTTACTTTTGTCCACCGGTGCCGCCCTTATTTTTGTTGTGTCATCCTGAGCTGACTCCGAAACGCCCAGAAGTGCGAGGGTGGGTGTGATTGTTTCTCTCGGCCAAAGCAAAAGCTCGCGGAGCTTGGCGGGACTGTAACTTCTCGGACGTTGACGCACAAACGTCACCAATTGCTTCTGTCTGCAGGTTCGTTGTGTTAAAACTATAATTTGGGAAGAAACAAAAAAAGGTTAAGGTACTTACATCTTGAGAGCCTCTGCATCTTTCCCTTGCGCTCGCAAGACTCGTTCCAATGCCCCCATTCCCCAAAGTGGGTTGTTGACACCCAACTGGCCTAGAGGGACAATCATCAGAGCTGTGGCGCGCTTGAAAATGAGCGGAAATTTCAAACCGAGGAAAGTTAACCCATCTCGCAGATGCTGCTCGGCGAGAGCGTCGTTGGCTCCGGCGACAGCGAGCGAAACACCGGCGTACAAGTACAGTTGCCTGCAGTTTTTTTCTTTGGTTCCGGTGACATATCCTAAAGAGGACTACTCTTACGGCTCAAAGAACCTCAAATCTTGAACCTGGATACCCTGTCTGACTTGGAAGTCCCTCTTTGCGACGGCCCAGGCGAGCAACTTGACTTTTGTGTCAGCAAAACGTCTCCTTCGATAAGTAAAGTGACGCACCTTTTCCCCATGCTGATGAGTCTCGCCGATACGCGAGGGAACACTATACCTCATTCCCTGTACAGCCTCCCAGCGTACTAGATCCAGCATTTGTAGGTGCTGACAAGCCCTGATGAAAGTCGCATCGCTTTGTGCGTCATCTTGAGGCCAGCAATGATCCTGTTTCACCTTCGTCACTCAGTGGCTGGCCGAGGGTGTCTAGAGAAGTAGGGAAGGGACGCACATCCCAAACCGCGAGCCAGTCGAGAAGGACTCGTAAAACCTCAACGCGCTCCGGGGATGATGCACCGAGAGTGCTGTCGTTTCCGTTTCCGATGGGTCTCAGAAGCTCTGTTAGTGCGGGCGGGAGCTGTGCCATCGGTTGTCGAAGGACTAGCGGAAGGTGGTATCAGCAAGTGTCTGAAAGGAGAAGCGACGGGACCAACTTGACCATACGCCTGGATTTGGCGGCGTGAGAGTTTCATGGGATGTGATGAGAGCTTTTAGATCGCGAGCTATGCCAGCAGCGGTCGCCATGACGGTTTGTGACGGTCACGGATGGGAGGAGGAAGAGTGGAAGACGCCACTCTCACTAGCGGAGCTTGAGCTTGCGACGCGGGCATGCGATACGCTTAGCTTCCGCCCACGACCTCTGCGAAGCCAGGCTCGCCGCCAGAGCCGAGGGATCCCTCTCACCTTAACGTAAGTACCCGCCTTTACGGCGCAAGTAGTCTATAATTCATTTAATAGCACTGTTAATTCATTTATTCTTCTTCTTCTTCTTCTCCTGCCATCTTTTCACCATATGAAAAGTGATACAGACTTTGAAGTGTGGGAGGGGATCAAAATCGTATGAATAGGGTATCAAGGGATCAATTGGCGTAAGAGAATACCATCAGCCATCAAGGCGTTGTCTCCCAGCTATGCGAGATTCTACAGGAACAGCAAGTGGAAAGACGAGGAAAGGCGGGAGGGAGGCGATATCGAGCTCTTCTCAAGAGAGAGCGTTTTTCATCCTGAGCCAGCGCATTCGTAGCACCATCTTGTAGAAAAGAGTCATCAATAAAGGCGAGTCGCAAGGGTCGAGGATTTGAAACTCCGTACTGAGTACTTCGGACTCCCGTAAGCTCCCAGCTTACGTTAAGTACAACATCCTTGTCGGTCGTGGATTTTTCCAAGAGTTTGTTGAACTGCGCGGCACAAGACAAAGTCAGTCTTTTGACTCTACTCAAATGAGAACTCAAGCTTACAGAATTGGTCATTATGTCAATCGCTCCCTTTCTCTTCACCCAAAACGGGTCGAATCCATCGCCAATGAACAGAAGCGCCGAATTGCCGTTGTCAGCCGTGACCTTTGCCTGCAGGCCGCAATAGTGAGCTCCAGCAACGGGCCTTGAGCCTCCGAAATTGTTGAGCACTGCGCGTAAGAGTGAGTAGCCTTGATAGTCCAAAACTTTTCCCCACTTACTGATGGAGACGTCGGGGGCAAAGAGCGGCGAAGAGTCAGAATCTTTGTGATGGGCGTCAGCGCGGACGATCTATGATAAGACAAGCATGGATGAAAGGCATACATGGGAATCCACACCTTCCATGCGCAACGCAGGTTAGACGCGAACTTTGCGGCATAGCATGAAAGCTCACCAAGAATGACCTGCGACGATGGAGGACCGTGGCGTCAGAAAATACCCTCACATCAGGACTGCTTCCGAGGATGGCGGGCAGAACCAACCCTACAATATTTCAGACGGCGAGCTCACCATTTGTACTGTCCCCCGAGTTATCAGACCGGAACCAGGAACCGATTGTGGGTCCATTCGTCCCACGAAATCCGGTAATGTCTTTTAGTAGCGACTGGGAGGTACTTGTCGTGACAGCTGTCGACGCGGTGGTAGATGAACGTGAAGCGGAGGTTTTAACGACGGGACCTTCAGCGGGCAGGCAGGGCAGGATGTTGACTAAGTGTTTGCAAGGTTTCCCATTTGCTGGATTTCATCCGACGTACCGGTTGCCGCCTTACTCGTCGTGACTGACGACTTCGTGGTGACTCTGACAGTTTGTGGAGCAGTATGAGTCGTTTGAATGATACGAGTGGTCGAAAGCGCCGTTGTGGTTTTGCCTGTGGTGAAGAGGATATCGGCGTTTTGCTCGAAAACGAAAAGGGAGGCCATGCATACCCGTTGTACCTCTCACGCACTGCCCCTTCCGAGCAGAATATCCTGGCTTGCAAACTGAGACAGCGAATTGATATCAGATCAGCTCCCTCCAGTCCCTCTCCGACACTGCACATCCGCGGACGACCGACGCGCACGAGATAAGAAGGAGACTCACCACGATGGCAAGAATTTTGCGTGCAGGTGTGCATTTGATTTGCAACAAGCTGAGAGGTGCACTGACTCGCACTGGTACAGTGGTACGCTCGGCGTTTAAGGGCGAATCCGTGGTGAGAGCCTGGGGCGCCGGGCAGTCAGTGTCAGCAGAGATGTAAGCCCTAGAGACGGCTTACCGGTATGATGGAAAGATTCGGCGAGAGCTGTTTTGGTGAAGATACAGAGCGCCGTGACAAAGGCGAGGAAGAGCATCTTGGGCCTTCGAGGTTGGAGCCGGCGAGTGGCGAGGGTAGTCGAGGTGACCGAGAGCGAGAGTAGATTCAGCAAAGTCGGTCCTGCCGAGCTTTCTTCGAGTTCAGGTTTGAAGTCTGGGAGAGGATAAGGGCAGCAGCGAAAATTTCATCCTTCCGCGGAAACCGTTGGGTGTGAAACGGCACGTACCGCCTGCTATTTAACACCGTTCCGGCTGAAGGCAACAACTATGGTGACGAACTCAATCCTCCGCTTCCCGTCCGCTTTCCATTTCATTTAGTCAAGATGCACGTCTGTTCATCAAGCGACGGAAAAAACTTGCAATCGAAAGGGTTCAGGCTACGCACAATCGATATCATCAGAGCACCACTTCCTCTCCCTTTTTCTTCTTCGTTTTCCCACTCGGATCCTTCTTCTTCTTCTTCACCACCTTCAAAACAACGCCTTCTTGGGCTTTGGTCTCTTTCTCCGTGTTTTCTAGCACTACCTCGGTCTCCACTACAGCTGACGTGTCGACGAGAGGTTCTGATGGAGGAGCGCCGAGTTCAGCTCCTTCAGGTAGCTCGCCGTCAACGTCGATGTGGACGGGAGGAGGCGTTGGAGGTCGTGGTCGAGCCAGCTTCTTTCTCGATGAGGAGGCGGAAGGAGAATTGAAGTCGAGGGACAGTTGAACGATGGGGATGGAATCGATGTCATCGTCTTCGTGTGTTGGCGCGGATCCGACATAGTATGGATCGTCTCGTTGGCGCTCTAGTCGATCGGCTTTCAGCTACAGATCAGTCGAGCACAGTTGAGTCAGTTCTCGCCTCAGAAAGTAGTGGACTCGCGTGAGACAAACCCTCGCCATCTCTACCGGATCGTCCTCGACATCTTTTCTCCTACTCTTCTTCACCACACCTTTCCCTTTCTTCTTCTTCTTCTCCTCCCCTTCCACCTCTCCCTTCCTTCCCACTACTCTCCCGTAGTCATCCACCTCTTCTTCCTCTTCCCCGTACAACATCTTGCCCTTCCCTTTCCTCGGCATGATGCATAAATCCAAATTCAGCCCGTTTGGCTTCGCTACCAATCCTTGCGCTTTCGGATTCACGGGATTGAGTTCATGAGAGAAGAAGAGAGGGGAAAGTAGGTCGAGGCAGGCAGGAGGGAGTGGTGGGGCGGTTGATGCAAATCCGCCTGAAGGAGCTTCAGCATAAGGGTCTACGAACCCTGACCCACTCGCTTCTGCTCCCGATTCCTCGACAGGAGCGATAGGTCTAGGAGCATCAAGCCCTCTTCGAACGAGCTCCAAAAGTTGTCCCAATTCGGCCGCGCGTTCTTGCAGTTCAACGTCGGAGCTGGAAGCAGCAGCGGCGAGTTGATCCTCGAGGGCAGTAGTGATGGAGCGAATTTGATCGAGGTGCTCTTCGGACCAGGAAGAGGAGAGGGCGGAGAGCCATGAGGCGTAGACTTTTACGCCGTTGTGGATGTAGAGGGAGAGGATTCGGGTGGGGAGGGCGCTAGTAGTGGTGGTGCCAAAGAGGGAGGCGATGACTGGTCGAGGATCTTGGAGTTCCCTGTGAGACTTGAGTGAGTTCCGCTTGAAACGAAGGAAAAACGATGGAGGCAACAAACTGGCAATATTCCCCACAAATCCAAGCTGCCGCACCAAGCACTTCTGCAATGTCCCCTCCATCTCCGTTTTCCAGAAAAGTTTCATCTCCGAGTATTGCGGCCATTTTCTTGACCGCATAGGGTCTAATCGCCCTCACCCTCGCCACTACGTCAATTAGTTGATCCCGCAACCTCGCTCCCAAACTCAATCCTTGATTCTTCTCATCATTTGGGAAAGAAAGTGCGAGGTAGGACAGGTCGACAAGCGTGTCGATATACCACTCGAAATTTGAGACGTTGCCGTAAGTCCCTTGGGAGCACATTCGAATGATGAGAGAAACGAGGGAGGTTCGGTAGGAGGGTGTAATAGAGGCGGAAGAGGTGGAAGGAGCGGTGAAGTCGGCTTGATGGGCTTGAAGACGGGAGGTGGCGGTGGTAGTACTTGCGGAGGCGGAAGGACGGAGGTGGGTCATTAGACGCTCGACGATTTCCCGGAGGGTGCGGCGATCGACCATTCCTTCGACGAGAGAAAGAGCACGAAGTCGGATTGACATGTCTGGGTCGTCGATGCAGGTCAGGATGGTGTCGTGATGGGTTGCGACGAGGTGGGGATGGGTCGGGAGGATCTTGACGAGAGCCAGGAGTGAGATGTACCGAACTGTTGACCAAACAATCATCAGTTTCACTTGAGACTAACTTTTATATGAGTAAAAAAATTCCTTACGATTTTGATCGACGTCCTCGAGGAAGCCCTTTAGTTTCTCGACGCAGGTTGTCGCAAGAACCTCTCCATCCCGTCCACTCAGCATTCCGCCGACGATTGACGTTTGGATACATTCGTATAAAAGACTCATAGCAGGGGTTGTCTCGATGAGGTGGGTTAATGGCGGAACAAGCTTCTTGACGAGCCTCGGTTCGATCGGGGTGAGGACGGCAAACTTGTGGCAACGTTGTCAGTCTTCCAAAGCTCTCGCGCAGGAGTCAAAGTATAACTCACCAGCTTTATAATCTTGATGAGCATCCAATTATTTGTACTTGTGGTCAAAAGACCAAACAACTCCGGCGCCAACGGTAAATATGGTGCAGGGTCCTTCCTCGCCAATTCACAAATCAAGTTGACCGCCGCAGAAACAACTCCAGCATCCTCATCTCCAAGTCTTTCCCTCAGCCTCTCCAACCAAGGGTCCTCTCCCCGCTCTTCTCTGCCCGTACCCAGCTCAATGACGCCAGGCCAACTGCGACAAACGCGCCACATAACGAGAACAGTCTGTTTCCGGACTTGAGGCCGAGAGTGTGAGAGCATGGAGAGGAGATCTGGGGCTAAATCGCGGGCGAGGGAAGGAGTGAGGAGGAGGGATACGGCGGAGAGCGTTGAGAGCAGGTGGGCGACGGTGAGAGTCGACGGGGAGGATGAGAACAGCGGAGTCGGAGGCGACAGAAGGTCCTAAGATCTTGAAGCTTGAGTATGAAGCTCATCATTGGGGATGGAAGTGTGATGCACCTTCTTGACGAGGTTGACAACGAGTACTGCGACTTCCGTCTCCTTGTCAAAGCACTGACTCGCTGCAAGGTACCCAATGCTCTTGATGTGGTATTTTGTGCTCGACATGCATTCGACTATCGCAAACGAAGCAAACGCAATCGAATGTCCCAACATTTCGAGCTGCAAGTTCGCCGAGGCGTGAGCGCGCGTTACCTCTGACACCTTGGAAGACGAGAGGGAGGTGTGTAGCTCACGTAAACTAGCTTGAGCACAGCAGCAGCTTTGACTTCAATGTCCTTGCTCTTGATTTCCTTGCGAGTCTCGTTCAGCGCCGCTTCGATGACCCTCCCTTCGTCATTCTTGCTTGCCCGTAACGCTTTTATCAACCCTGTGGAGTGACACATGTTAGCTTGGGTGATCAGAGACGGAGCCGGAATCGCATACCGGCCACATCCTGTTCGAACATGGCGCTTGCAGCCCCAGCCGTGAGTGGAGGCGAGGTGAGGCAATACCTCCTCTCGCGCCTAGCCTGGTTGAAACACGTCAAGTGTCGGATTATGAAAGTCGCCTGATCGCTCTTGCACTCGCAGAGTTAACTTCGAGTAACTTTAAACGTGTGAACCGAGAGCATAAGTCAGAGGACTTCAAGCCAAGAAAGCTGAGCGCCAAATGATGCTGTCTCGCGAAAGCGCTGTACAGCTGTATGTACCGTACATGCTGTAAGGGTACAAGTCCGCGGAGTCGACTTGGACGTTGTCCTGCATACCTGGCGCCCGCATTAAAATCATAATCATACCACCAGCCTCCGTTCCAGGGGAAAGTTTGAAGAACGGAATGCCCCTCGCAAAGAACCTTCCCACCGTTCCGCCTCCCTCAGCGTGCGCCTGAAGTTAATCGAGTTGAACGTTTGTGTAGCGCAAGGTCGCTGGTTCAAGCATGGCGCGGGGCCTCCCTCTTGACTCTGAAGTGATGTATTCAAATAATATAAAGGAGAGCCATACATTTGGTAGGAAGTCAAACGTTCCCCGTAAGAGGAAGGGCGCGCAACGTCGACTCGACGCTGTTCGGCGCCACCCACATTTCTTTTGGAAGCTCAGCGCTGAAAGTCCAGGCAAGCTTCAAACTACATGTTATGAGCACCCTCAAGCCAGATATTGAATCCGGCCTCACCGATACGTATAAGTATCAGATCTTAGATTTGTCTCCATGGCCACTTCCATCGAGCCCGAGCTCGCGAGCGAGATTCAGCGCGTCACACACTCACTTTCTTATGTTCCCTCACGACGACCTCTCCCTTGAATCACCCTCAGTTCCACCACATCACCCACACCGAATCGAACGGCATGCCCGACGTAGGGCAACATCTTGTCTCACATTCCGTAGCCGCACGATGCTGACGAAAGTTTTCAATTCCACCTGACAGCAACCCAAACTTTCGGACGAAGACGTCAAAAGAGTGGCCGAGGCGTCGAAGGACCCCAACAGTCCTGCCCATCCAGACCATCCCCAGGTTCGTCGCCTTCGGATACTTGCTGGCTGTCAAGTGCAGGCGGAATCAAAGGCGACATGAAGACGGAGCTCAGCGTCACGGCGAGAACGAAAGCTGAAGCTAACTCTTTTGATCTTTCATCAGCACGGAGCCTTCCTCAAAAGCCTTCCTTCGAAGCTGGGGAACGCAGCTATATTCGGGGCTGGCGCAACTGCCGGAGCGGATGCTCTGCGCGGTGTGGTGGGTCTTTGAGGTCTCGCTTTACGGCAATTCAGAGGTTTAAAAATACGATAAGTTAGGAGCGACCTATTTACATCCTACTGACTGATCTATGTCGACGTTTGAAACTCTAAGTGGTCTAAACGGGTTTACGTGAAGTCGCTCCTTGCTCGCAACTGAGGGCCGTACTTCTTCAGCGCCTGTGACAAGAATCATTAGTAACGGAGAAGACCAAGTTTTGATTGAAGACTTACAAAGAGAATTGGAATCATACAAATACTAAAGCCAGCGAGAAGCGAGCAACCACCTCCGATCGACAGTGCGACAAACATTTTCGCTCCAAACAGACTATGAAGGGATGTTAAAGTCAGGACAAGACAGTCTCGCAATTATTGAGCGAGTGACGAAACGAACGGAAAAACGCAGGCCAGGGAGGACCGGAAGAAGCTACGAAGTAGAGAGTTTTGTTAGTGGACGGCACAGGACGTCGCGCGAAAACCAACTCACTTGTTCCCAGCGAGAATTGGACCAGCGTAGTTGTGATAGCCATTTGCCAAGTACATCAGAAGACCCTGGAAGAGCAAGAAGAGTGCACCGAGGTACGATGAGGCGGCAATGACAGGCACGATCCAATGCACTTCCGTGCGGCTGGTCCATCCTGCGTAAGGTGGCGGAGTCAGAACAGGACAGCTATATCAGACAAATAAATGCCCCTTACCAAAAATGAGGAGTGACAGCGGAATGATAATGGCACCGACCAGTGCGATTTCGATGCGTTCTTCGGGTAAGAAATTCGGGTCCTTGGCCGCTCGGGGATCCATCCTGATTCGCTGATAGAAGATGTAGAAAACGTAGGTGACGATGGCCGCCACTACGAATCCGATGAAGGGCAATCCTTGCGCTCCCAATCCAAAGCCGTAGATGCCTCCAAAGACGAGTGGGAATCCCTCGAACCATGTCTGTAATGAGAACAAAGGTGTCAAAACAACTTTGACGACTAGTGACTACCGACTCGCTACGCACGTAGAAGCACTGTTTTAGAAAACCTGTCAATGCAGTTCAGATTTATCAAAAGAGGCGAAGGACGTACGCCATACGCGAAGCCCAAGTAAACGTTCGCAAACATGACCGCCGGCTGGCCTGCCACGATGAAAGTACGCTTGACGTTTCCAAGCAGAACCTTAGAGATCGCCTGCCCCTCCTCGTCGATCTCCGACTGAGAGCGAAGTAGTTGATTTCCAGTGAGCTTTCGCAGGCGTGCGGCTCGCTTGTGAAGAATCGTGTGTCCGAGAGTTTCGGGAAGGAACAAGACGAGGGAGATGAGGGAAAAGGAGGAGAGCCATAGGAGCTCGTAGATGGGCCAGCGCCATCCTTTGATCTGCGCTGCGTACCCTCCTGCGATAGGACCTACAAGAAGAGGAGGTGAGCATTCCACTTTGATCAGAATTGTACTGGTCCTTACCTAGCACAGGTCCAGCAGTGGCCCCGATTGCCCAAGTCGCGATTGCATAAGCCTTGAATTCGGGACTGTAGAGATCCTGTAATTGTGATTGGCCTTAGCAATCAGATAGGGACATTTCGAGCTGTGTCAAGTTACCATCATCGAAGCGCCGCCTCTGCAAAACCAAATATGAGCAAGGAGACATACGACACAAGGACTCGGATACTGACGTTGACATAGCAGGTCCCGAGCAAATTCCCGCAAAGAATCGGAAGATTAAAATGGTCTCGCTGCGAGCAGTAAAAATTGATCAGCGTGACAAAGGAATACAAGGCCTGGGACTCAGCTTACAAGTTCTTTGCCAACAGAACAGGCATTTGGAACAGTGCGAAGAGGAAAGTGCAGATGATGTAAATGGGTGTCCTCCCGAATTTTGCGAGGTCCTGAAGCGGCGTCAAGATGACTACGTTGTCCGTCAGCTCATTGTCCCAACCATCCTTTCAGACCAAAACCCACTGGGAGAGATTCCGTATCTGGAGACGAATCTTGTCAGCCAGTTTGCAAGTAAAAATCAAGTGAGGACCTACCCAAAGATAAAAAGCGATAAGCCCAAAGTAGCCACGACCGTTCCGACGCCGAAGTCTTCCATGAGGCCAGGAATGGAGGGCGTGTAGATAGCCGACCCAATGTAAACCGAGCAAGTGAGCAAACACAGCAGGAAGGCTACCGCGACTTTCTTCCCTCGCGACCAGTTCCTGTGAACCGTGAGATTGAGTTTAGTGCCGCCGACGCAGTCCATCGCGATGAAGAAAAAAAGATAGCGCACTTGGGATTGTCTGGGTCAGATGGCCCATCCCAGGTCACAAGAAACGGGTTGTAAGGCTCCATCGGCTGCTGCTCTTTCTCACTCCCGCTCTTTTCCAAGTCCATGGGTGCGACCGCGTCGACATCAGTGAGCGTCACTCCGTCGCTGCTTCCCGTAGGCGACCCGTTGCATCCAAGGGAAGGCTGCTGCTTGGTAAGATATCGTTCCGGGATGATGTAGCCAGGTCGTTGGTCGGCGTATGGGAATAGTTTGCCGTGTGATAAGCGATTCACCACTTGGCCCAGCGTCGCGTCGCGTACAATATCCCACATAGCGTGCGAAGGGAGGGGGAAGGTTCGAGTATAAGAGGTCGGACTTGAGGAGAGGGAAGGCTAGGGTGAAAACGAAGGTAGAAAGGAACGTGGGAGTGGAGGTGGAGGAAGGAGGATTGGAAAATTGGCTATAGAAGGTCAGCTCAAGATCAGCGATGATGCGATGAGATCGGCGGGGCCGGGAGACCCGGTAACTACTTACAAACATGGTCGCTAATTAATCTGGTGAAAAGCATGGGAAGGTAGACTTAAGCGACACTTCCTGCAGGTGATGATTGAACTGAGATCTGTGAACGTAAAGTCAGTCCGTACTTACTTCCGCTGGCCTCCACACGCCTCCACCAGCCTAGTAGTACCAGCCTCCACCTCTGACTCACAGAATGTCCTCTGAATACGGCACTTCCGTAATATCCGTTGCCCGTCCTTTCTTGTCCATAGTTCGCTAGGTAGATGGCGAGCAGGAATCGACAAAATTTTCCACGATTCTGAGCTGGTCACGGAAGGCGCCACCACTTTGCGCTTGGGTGAACCAACTGGCAAACTTCGAAGTCTGGCAAGGTCTGGCAATTTGGTGGCAGGGCTGGGAAACTTTTGAGTGATGACGATGAATATCCTGGGATGCAGTTGGATGCAGCATCCGAAGAGAAGCTTACTTACCCCAGAGTCTCCCCACAGGGCGTGCTCACCTGTTCAGTGTTGTCGGCCGAAGACTCCGCACCTGAGAGGAACACCGAGCGTCCGACCTTTTGATGAACTCGGTACCGGGTGATTCTTCCTTCCCCACTCAACTACCAATCCCAGCTATCGATACCAGCCAGCAACAATTCGACCCCGTGTTTCCTGACCCAGAGCCGCACTTCGAAACCAGCGAGGCTCGGACGCTGATTAATCTGTTCGGGGACTGGCGTTGTTCGGGAGAGTGGAGGCAGCTGATCAACGACGTGTTCTTCCGCGCAAGTGAGACGTTGTTACGTGTCGGGCACGACAGGTAGTCAAAGGTCGAGCAGCGTCAGCGGGAGGTGGGAGTTGGGAGAAGTGTTCGCAGCGTGTCGGAAGTGTGATGGAGCCTAGCAGGGGTCTCCTGGTATACGTGAGCGCGTGCCCATCAGCAATTGACTGGTCGATCTGCACCCAAGACCTGGGTGGACCGGGCCGTGGAGCAGATGTATCGAGGACAGGGCATTGGCAGACGTTGAGGGCGGTGTTTAGCGCGGCTCGGGCAAGGAGCTTGAAGGAGCGCTGCATGGAGGTTGTGAAGAGATGCATTTTTCCTAATGCAAGCTTGCACTCCAGGCTGCACCGTTGATTGCAGCTGGTGTGTAGGGTGTTGCCGGGCTTTGATTTGCAAATTGTCGTGTCCACGGTACGGTTTTCCGTGTCTGGAGGAACTCCGCCGTGGGCCGCTGCCGCGGATGACAGCTGATTGATTGGTCAACCCGGTTCCGAGATGTATCATCTTTTCACCGTCACTTTCTATTCTTGGTCATTTTGCTTTCTCCCTCATCTCTGTTTACGATGGGTAGTACTCGTCGAGCAGGTAACACCGCTGGAAGGCATCTCCGGACTTCGAGTGAGCAAGCCCATCACCAGCCTCTGCCGAAAGGTTTGCCGACAATTTCTTGATTTCGTACGAGGGAGGGGCTTACGCGACTTTTCTGAGTAGGACAAGCTTGTTCAACATGTAAAGCGAGGAAGGTCAGATGTTCTGCGGGTACTCCGGCCTGCGAAGCGTGCATGCGCACTGCCAGGTTTGAGGGACGCGATGCCGCACTCGTTCAATGCCAGTACAACGGGCTGAAGTGTGGAGTGAAGGGTGGTGGGAAGGGCAAGGGAAAGCATCCTTCGCAATCAGCTTCGGAAGATAGCGATCAGGATGCTTCCTTCCACGCACAAGAGGATATGGGTAAGCGCGAAGACTCTTGACAGAGTTCGGAGTTCGGCTGCTGACGGCGCGCACATTTTCTCTGCCCTACTTTCCAGTCAACCTTGAGCGGACAGTCAAAGAGAACCTCATTGCACTTCCTCGTCCTTCAACATCGTCGTCAACTTCATCTCTCGACGATTCGGCGGGCGTCGCCTCCGCCTCCGCCTCCGCCTCCGCCTACGCCTCCACCTCCACTTCTACCTCTTTCGACTCACCGCCTACCCCTTCGTCCGCCGAGTTTGGTCCTTCTGTGTGGTACCCTTCAATGGAGTACACAACCTTTCCCTACTACCCTTCGCAACTCCCGTCGTCGCACCAACAATTCCTGTCATGGACGCCTTCGCTGTATCCGGTACCCGCCTCCCCCGACTCGTACCACTCCGCCGAATCCTATTACTCGACACTCTCGTACGAGAACGAATATGCTGCTCCCCTTTCCGACATTGAAACACCACCAGAACAGCTTTATACGTCGGGGGAAAGTTTGTCTCTCCCGCTCTTTCCCCTTCCTCGCGACAATACAAAATACAACGACGCTCTCCTTCCTTCGGGGCAAAGGAAGAAATTATACTGGCCCGAAGAACCTTGGTTGGGGAACTCGCATTCCTGGACGTCTTGAGCGGGGAAGACTTCCGCGTCATTTCCATCAATCTTGTCGTACTACGTAGTGCCTCTGCAGTATGGTAGCACCCTTCGAATGCCATCTAGATATTCATCGGTTTTCTTTTGTAACACAATTTGGAATCTAGCCTTTCCGACTCTTGACATGTCCGTGCCCACTTTATGGCGCTCAGCGAAGTTGCAGACCCGCATCCATCGTTCGTCTTGGCGAGTTGCTCTATTAATTCTGATTATTTCGTGGTTAGCTAGCTCGTGAACACTCCAGTTACAATCTTCAACTAGTGGAGTTAGGTGATTGTGGATTTGCTTGCTCCAAGGAGCTACCTGCGACGGCGACATGCGGCAAGAAGAACAGACAAAAGACCTGGCACACTGAGAGAACAGGGAAGAAGAAGTCTCGTACCCACCCCAATGTACACAGCAATTCTTTCCCATACCGCTAACGAACTTCGCGCAAGTCGAAGGGAGCTACTAACGTCGTCCAGGTCATCGAGGGCGGAACAGCTGATCGACAAAAGTCGGCCGGGAGCTGAGATGTTTTCGTATAAGATATAATCTTGAAGGTGAAGTGACACCGGTACAAGCTCTTTCGGTGATTGAGAAGGACGCGTGCTGCCGAGAACGCGCTGGAGGGTCTGCCAAGGTCCGCGAAGCGACGGTGCGCGTCTCCGCTTCCTCCCGCCCGTCTTATTTCTTCCCGACTAAAGGACGGTAGGCTTCAAAAAGCGAATAATCCTTCTTCTGCTCTACAGTCCACACATACCACTCCTCACTTCAGAGTCGCATCGCACCCACCTTCCCCCTCCGCCCCCAAGCA